>UXGD01003520.1:0-11398 GCA_900474315.1 Torymus auratus | reverse complement strand
CTCTAAGAATATTTTTATATTGCTATAAGACATCATATATTTTATAAAACGCGGAACGATTAAAAATCATTCTTAAATGTTCACATTACAATCACGTGCTCATTCTATTTATACTATGCTGAACGTTTTAGTATAGTCGGTTATTTTTGTACACTCGTTCCGTAGGCCTTAATTTAGACCAATATAGCTCTGCCAAAGTCTCCTTACAAATACTGGAAAGCGATAATGACGGTGTGTCATGGTTCAAAAGCCCGAAAATTGGCGGCTGTTCATTTACGAGACACGTGCAATGTTCACGAGCCTATGGTGATGCAACATAATTTAGGACTCAAATCAGCCGCGTGAACGATGGCCTTGACACTAGGTAGATAATACCGGCTTTTAAAACACTGAGACGACAACGTATTTCTTTTTGAAGTTGGCAAACCGATAACAGTTAAGTCGCGTCCTAGTGTTCTATGGTAACAGTCTCGATAACGGTATTTGCGCTATTTTCAAAACAGACAAAAAATTCGAGCTCATGTTATCTCGCATTATGTAATAAGTATCAAGACGGTTAAATTTATGATCTGAGTTATAAATACTTTTTTCACTGATGCATATATTGACGATCTCATTTATACCAAAAATTTTTTTTATCAATTTCAACTAAGAAATGTTTTTGGTTTTTATGAATTGGTTGTACCTAGAGGAAACAATTAAGGCATTGACTAGTGATGTTGAAACGCCAATAAAATTTAGCTTAGTCACTGATTCATGAGAAAATGACACTTCTCTTTCTTTAGAGGTGTTATTCAATTTGGAGGGTCTTTCAACCTTCTTAGGTAGTTTCAAAGATTAGGATGAAAGAAATTCGCTGTAAAAAGAAATATTGTGATAACAGTTATTACCGTAATATACCTACATTGGGAACATGGGTTTGAGATATTAATTTTATTTATAAAAAGAAGATAAAATTCTTTTAAAATCTTCAATGTTACTCTTGAAACTCTACCTATATTTTATATTTCTCACATGATGTTTTAGAAATACTCATTTTTCTAGATTTAGTTTGCTTATTATTTATCCTAAATTTTAAATTTTTATCAAGATTTAATCGAAACTATAATGTATTAAGTATATTAAACTATATTTCTGTGAGATATTGTTACCAGTGAATGCTTGCATAAATAAATGTTATGACTCGGCGGTCCACGGGTACACCAAAGTTTTTCTTACGTATTTTGGCCCGCTGAACACGAATTTCGAGGGTGATGAGCCGGAAAATGGTCAGAAATTCGGAAAATTTTCAGTTTTTTTCTCAAAACAAAAAATATGTTCGTATTTTTCACGTCATTTTATAATCATTTTCCGGCTTATCACCCTCGATATTCGTTTTCAGCGCGCCAAAATACGTAAGAGAAACCTTGGTGTACAAGTGGACCTCAATCGTCCATGGGAACCCTCTGAGCGCTCGGACTATTTCGTTTTCGCGACGAGTGCTCTGACCACTGAGCTACCGAAGCCGGTGCGTGTCTTTCCTCGAGTCATCCTCATGTTGCTCGATGCAACCGGATCCGCCTCGTCATCATAATATGCACACGTATCAATATATAGATATGAGATAAAATAGATTCATGATGGAAGAGTAACATTCAATACCCTACAATAACTGATTATAATAAGTCCTATACTATATAAGGTTTCTGAAACCAAGTTACAGAACAATCTATGATTTACAAAAAGCGAGTAATAAATATTCGCTTTATAATAAAGTTTTTGAAATATCATCTATATATGACTAAGACGCCAATGTGATTGAAAAATTGAAATCAGTCTTGTTGACCGTCTGAGGACGCTAAGATTATATTACAACTGTAACCCACAACCAGCTATTTGTTGTGCGTTATATACGATCGGAACAAAAAGACTATTTACAGATAAGAAAAAAATTCAACCTTGTAAGTAATAGCTTACGCTATTGGATAATCATTCCGATATATACTTCTTAGGTTATACTTATTTGAAAAAGAAATTTAAAAGAAAGTGGAATAATAATTGTGAAATTAATTGTAATAGTCAATCTTTTAGGACCAAGGTTTAATAATACATTGGTTTTTAGCAGAGTTCGTAATGTTTCGTTGGTCGATTTTGTCAACTTTGTCAGACTAAGTAATTCTAACCAAATTATTTTACAATTTAAACATACATCATATAAACATTTTCAGAATTTTAGATGTAAATTAAGATGTATGTAAATAAAAATATAGATTAATCAAAGAATAATCTCTTCGTTATGTACATAGCGTAAAAAGAGTCGAAAAGTCACGGTGCATTCGCTTATCTATAGTATATATATGTATAATCATTTCACTATATCAACGGGTGAATAGTAACGTGAACATCAGCTGCGTAAGCAAAATAAGCACGAATAGTTTGTTATGAGTAAAATTTTCCTATATTAATAACGGAAAGTATGCCTTATCAAGAAAATACTAACGTTTACTTTGTATTTAGAAAAAACAATTTATTTATTCCTCTTTTTCTTCTTTTCTTTCTACGTAGTAGCAGTACTGCTATTGTGTTTTATGTGAATCATTTCAGAAATTGTAAGACATTGTTGGCCCTCAAAGATCAAAAATTTATTATATAATTAACTTAATATTGAATAAGTAGGGTGAAAGAATTAATAACTACTCGTGATAGATATTGTAAAAGTAATTAACTGTAAATAATTGTTCTTTTGTAATTAGTTTTAATTTAAAAAAAAAATTCGACATTAGAATATAAAAATTTCATCTTTACTATAGACATTTGCAAGTGTTTCGATATGCATATTCACATATCGAAACATATCTCAGATGTTCCTTCTTAGTCAAAGCTCTGATATTAACATTTTCAGTAATATTCTTCTTATAGTAAGCCCTAAACAGAAAGTCATGAAATTCTGTTATTAGATAATGATTCTAATTTATCTATAAAAAAAATGAATAAAAAATAATAAATTCAAAGATACGTTTACCTTCCCATAAACTTTATTACCGCTTTTATCATTATTCGACGCGTGCAATCATCGTGCAGAGAAGAGCAATAACAATAAGCCGTAAAACAATCGCCATGACATAATTTTCTCTGTCTATTCAGACGCACACATCGTCATTACAAAACGTCAAAGATCACACAGCACAACCGAGTGACTATCGGCCTGAATTTTTATATAAAAATCTGAATTACGTATATATACAATCTGCATTCGCTCGCGGTCGAGATCAGCCGAACATCACGTCGTAGTGTGCTGTGATAAAGTTGTGGAAGAATGCGGGACGTGATACGAACGTGGGCCGTGGGTGCGAACTCGGTGTTTTGTATTGAAGCCGATTTTAGAGAGCGCGAAAGGGGGACTGATTTATTTATGGCGCAGGTAGTATAGGAATGGTTTCTACAAACGGAATTGAACATTTTTTCTCGGATTTCTTAAAAATAAATATACCTTTATAGCACATGGGACCTTTAAATTATCAAACGAATAATATCTCATACGCATACGCATACAGTTTGTAATATAAATATGTAGGTATACCATTTGACAGATGTACTTAACAATCTACCCTTGTTTATTTTGATTTTAAAATCTTGTTAAAATTATGATCTATACTCTCGAAAGTTGCAAAATATTATGGTAATAAATCAGCATACCATTTGGTTCTCCTGAAACACGAACAGTCCCCCCTGTCAATTATTACACTATCTATCGGAATATTAATTTTGTTTTTAACTACGAGACTTTGAACAGAAACGAACGCCAAGATCTTTCTACACGCGCAAATCCAGAAAATAAATGACGAGGATATTCATCAAATCGCAACGAAATGCTGCTCCCCCACAATTCGGTCTCTCGCTCTCTCGGGCTATCGCGCATAAAAATGAAGTATCGTGCATCCTGAGGCAGACCGCTGCGTCCGAGCGTCTCTCTCTCCCTCTCTCTTTCTTTCGCACGCAGCCATTCATTCGTTTGCTCTCCTCTCTTTCCTGACGCGCGGGCGCTCTTCCCTCTCCTATCCAGCGACGAGTCGCGAAGCGGCGAGAAGATACGCTGCGCGCGCGAGGCGCGTCACCGGTGCGCGCGATCAGTCGCTTGGCCGCCGATGGCGCCGATCCCGATTTTTCATCGTCGTCGTCGTGGTCGTTCATGCTGCCACTGCCGCCGCGCGTGCACGCACTATAGGCTCGGCGCACCACACGCGAGCACCGACTCTTTTCTTCGCGACGTCGCGTGCGATTGTAACCAGTGAGGATAGAACCGCCGCTGAACGCGAAGGCAACTTATATACACGCAGGCGCATCACCGACAGCAGACGGACCAGACATGGAGTACTTGATGAACAAAGTTTACGTGAGTCTTGACGCCGCAAGCGCGTGTCCGTTCGCCGGCTCGATAATACCAGCAGCCCGCGCTATTTCGCTTACTGCGCTGCTCCCGTTTTCATAGATTATTCGCGCTAATTGAGAGACTAATCGTTGTGAGTGTGCATGTCGATTGTGTTGCGCATGTGAGAAGGATCCTTGCCGATGTACTTAATTTTGAAAAGCGTTGCGCGCGGTTTAAAGAGTTCTAATTTGTTTTGGAGTTTTCGAATAATTCGTATATATTATATAGTGACTGTCGACGCGCTCGGTATTGTTGTTTAAAGAGCCTAAGTGTATGTTTAGATTAAGTGTGACATTGAAAATACTCGTTTGGATGGATATTAAAGTACAATTGTTGGCAGTTTAATTGGTCAATTTTTAATAAATTAAAGCGAAATTGAAATTAATTAAAAGTTAGATCGATTAATTATGTCGTTTAAATGAGTTAATGCTTTCCTTATTAATATATTCATTAAACGTATTTCATTACTGAATAAAATGATTCAACTTATTATTGATCTATGTCTATTTGTAAATTATTATATAACTTTCACTTATAATTTAATTATAATTTTTCGTGGAAATACGAAGAACCTATTAAATAAGAAAACTGAACTTTTAATATTTGTTTCTATTTACATTAATAATGTTTCCGAAATGTTATAAGCTAAGCTTTTATTCAATTTCGGTAATTTATGAACCCACTGCTATAGTGTTCGAGAAATTAGTGAAAACAAAGAAACTTTGACTGTTAACACAATACATTTGAATGTTCTACAACCGAATTTTTTATTGAATTATTTATTTTATTATTTATTTTTAGTATTCATAAAAATACTTATAATATAACTAAGCTTATAGTAATTTTATTTGTTTACTATTACATCGATTGAGTGTAACAATGTAGGAATTACACGTGTTTCCGTTGCCATAAATACTCATGTTTTTAAATGGAGTTACAAGGCAATTTTTAAACGTCATCGTGTCCATGAAAAATTTTGTTGTTGTTAGCTCGTATAGCAATTCGTTATTATGAAACTACTCGTATTGAGGAAACTTCGCTGCAATTAACAAAGAGGAGATATAGAAATATATATTAATGGTTTAAAAGTCATAATATTTTACAAACATTTCAATTTATCTTCAATTGATAAAATTCAACTTCTTATTATATTGCATTAGTATTCTTCTAATGCTAAAATAATTTATAATTTATCATTTATTTTGCTGTCTAATCGTAGTATACTAATTTAATTTTAATTTTTTTACAATCACCGTTTGTTTAGCAGATAAATTTTCATATAATTCATGACCAAACAAATGATATCTAATTGGTACGATTAAAAAAAGGTCCTGTTAAAAAAAAAACGATAAGGAAGTGTGTTGATTTAAAATTATTAGTCGCTATCGCGCCACTTTTGGTAATCATGCGCGGTGGGCGTGCTTATGTCAAGCCGAAATCTTCCACGTTCCGAAACTACGACGGAAGTCGAGTTATGGTGTAGTTCGAATGTATGAGGAGGAAAATTACTCTTATTGTGGAAAGAGGCTGCGAGTTAAAGTGACGACGCAGGAAAAACGCGATACTAATGTGTACAGACATCTATAAAAATATATTGAACACGCAGCGGCAGTCCGGACGCGTCAGCTGATAAGTGATTGCATAATTTTGGAATTAATGAGTTTTGTCTAGTAATCATCGTGATGTTTACTTACGTTTTTAAAGATCGCAGAAGCTTGATCGGATATTGCAGGCATGCAGAGGGCAAATTATTCCAAGAGCGAAGTAACATTAATGAAACTGTATTTTTTATTAATTATAGTGATAATTATTATTTCAAAACATGGTATTTTCCGTATATTACATGCGCTTATATATACTTACGCAATGCATAACATTACTCGGGATATTACTATTTGGTCACTAAAGTTGAAAACTATTCTAAAAATAAACTTATTATCACATAATGAAACGTTTTGCGTTATCTATACTTATTTAACTGATATGCAAGGACGCATTTTAAGGAGGTTGGGTAGCTCTTAGCTCCCCTCGCACCGCGCACCCCCTCCCGCAGCCCACGAACTCGATCGTGTGTTTACGTTTTGCCGCAGAACTCGGAATCGAAATTGTTTATCGCCTTCATATTTCGCATAAACATTCCACTGTATTATTTTTCAGATAATTCTTACCTTTTTTTAAAGAATCACATCCTAAGTGTTCTGTGTCTCACCAAGGTACTTTCATAAGAACCCTAGTATAAGAGTTGAACTTTGAAGTTCAATAATTTCATAACCGAGTTGACAAACGATCAGAAATTTCGCACACTTATAGAAAATCAATTAAAGAACGACATGTTGCATTTTTGGAATGATCTAATCTTTTTTATTTTAGTAACCAACCTCCTTATACTTTCTAACTGTAATTACGTTTTTGAATTTTGATAGTTTGAAGTAATTTTGAAGTAAAATACAATTAAACACATTAATTAAAAAAAATTTAACAGCTATTGCAAAAGGGATTATTTTTTATATAAGTATATTATTTGTAATATTAATAAAAATGTCAACTCAGAACCCCTTTCAATAAAAACTATGTAGTTAATTATTATATTTCGGTTTTATAAATGAAAAAACAAGTAAGCACTCGCGGAGTGCAATTTATTAACCTCTAGCAGTATAAAATAAGATATTACTAAGGCATTTTCTAGAAGTGGTAAAAACTATATTATGGAGTTATTTGTTGTCGTAAATCTTAATTGGAACAATATTCCACATTCATAAAAGTCAAGATCATTTCTAATGAAGATTATAAATCCTTCTTGAAAACTGAACTTGTCACTTTACATTCTTTTGAATACTCGTCTCATATTATGCAATTTATGATAACCTCTGTGCCGCTTGCCGCGAATTTTCTAGATTTATTAGCTGAGCATCGTAATATCTTATCGTGAAATTTCAATAAAGATTACATTCAATATTTCTACCCTCTTTATTAAATTTTTAACGTATGTTTTTTATATAAATTTCTCATCTTCACAATTTTGTCTTTAGAAACGTGTATTAGAATGCCAATAAATTCATCATTTTTTTTATATTATTTAAGATGAAATTTAGAAAAATAAATTAAGAATTTCACAATGTGTCATGGGATACGTACGAAATGTATATTTTATTTATTAAACACGATAATTTCTATAGACCAAAACAACAACACTGTATAAAAGTAAAAGAATTTAGACAATAGATTGTCTGTTTTGATAATACTGTTATCAATTATTGATTCGTAATTCGATAAGGCTTGTGCGCAACAAAGAAAGATGGAAGAATATTTTAATCTTCATTTACGTAGGAGATAATCATCGCGAGTGCTAAAAATATCCTAAAATTATGTATAATACAATGATTAAATATTATTTTCTTCGTATAGTATGCGTAAAGTGCGTTTTTCGTATGGCTTTCGGTGTGTATAAAGTTGAACTTTGCTTATCGTAAGTGTAAAGCTTCGCTTTACTCTTACTATATGTGTATAGCACGTGCAGCGATGTGGAAACATATAGTTTACCATATAAAATAATGTTGCACAACACGGACGAAATCTATACGACCTTGGGATCGACGCGGCACTCGGGCCGTGGCTGCACGGACCCACGTCCATGTCAATCACTCGATATGTAAAATTAGACTTAACACATTAGTGACGATATAACTATACTATTTTGGACTAGGATATTAGTAGTTAGTATATGAATCCCTGAAGATATCAAAATTGATACAAGTCATAATTGTATAATTTATCGCTCATTCTTACCGTTACTTTTGGAAACCGAAAAATTAAATTTTCGCAAATTAACCCTTAGTTTGATGTAATTAACAACTTGGAGATTCTCTCTACGGAAATGGTTTGAACTTCCAAGCATGTATCCAATAATCCCGTTGTTTTATGACTAAAGTTTGCCAAGACCACTTTTTTTCAAGTAGAACCCTGTCTTAGCCTCCCTGTGTGTGACTTTGTGTGTTAAAAGCATGAATCTTCACGATGTTTAGTCGCAGGGTCATCGGCGCAGTCCGTCCGACACGCAAGCGTTCAAGGAGCGCACGAAACGCGACGCCCTGGCCGATCTCGAGACCGAGCTGAGCAACATCGCCTCCACGGCGCCGGAGTTCGAGCGGGACGCCATCCACAAGCAGCATGAGGGCTTCAAGCGGCTCTTTGAGAGGTTCCTCGAGGAAGGTGGACCCTCCCTCGATTGGGACCGCATTCAAAGGTTGCCCGATGGCGCTGTAAGTTAATACACATTAATTATAGTATTTGAATAAAGCTCGAATCATACTTGTACTTTTAGAGTTCTAGTATAAATATAGAGATGTTTGATTGATCTTTGGCATGATACCGGATCGTTTCAATATAAATAATTATCAAGTTTTTATCCTGTATGATTCATGCTGAATAACGTATTCTGTTGGTCGCAAATAAAAACAAAATTTAAAAAGCATAAATTGTTTTATTAATTCAACTCATTATTCTTCGTGTCTAGATTAAAGACTACGATAACCTTCAAGATCCAAGTCCAGAGGAAATTAAGCAGTTGTTGAGCAAATTAGTCGTTATAAAGTTAAATGGTGGTCTCGGAACGAGCATGGGTTGCCATGGACCAAAGTCCGTGATCACTGTCCGCAATGGCCTTACGTTTTTGGATTTAACTGTACAGCAAATAGAGGTGATTACATTCTTATTCATTCAAACGTTCTTATTCATTCAATTCATTTATTAATTGAATATTATTGTTCATTTCAGAATTTGAACAAAGCTTATGGATCGAACGTGCCTCTAGTTTTAATGAACTCATTTAATACGGATGATGATACGCAAAAGATTATAAGAAAATACAAGGGTATTGATATTGAGATTCATACCTTCAACCAAAGTTGCTATCCTCGCATCAGTAAAGAATCACTTTTGCCTATTGCTAAGCATGGTAGAGTACACGACGATATAGAAGCGTAAGTAGCTTGTAAATTTAACATACGCTTTTTAAGGTGGTGTAATGGTCCTAGTTTACCACTAACCCTGTTTTATCGGCGGATTATGTCAAAATAATTAATATAAATAAAGGGATAATAATTTGCGTCTTAAACAAATTCACTTGCCCTGCGTAATCCTCTAATACATCGTTCTACGAAGTTTTGAGACAAAAAAACGACGACATCTTTGTTTATTTTTGGAACGAAAATTAACCAAATTTAGTTCCAAAAATAAACAAAGGTGACGTTGTCTTTTTGCCTCGAAACTTTGTAGAATGATGTATTACAGGATTATGCAGGGCAACTGAATTTGTTCAAGGCGTAAATCATTATCCTTTTATTTATATTAATTACTTTTACATGTTCCACCGATAAAACGGTGTTAGTATAGTGTGACACCCCCTTAAAGAAAAAGCTCAGACCGAATAACTTATAAAACTGAAATTTCACACACAGTGCCTCGCAATAAAGTTAAAAGTAGAATAGAGCACTATTACTTTATGAATAGAACTTTTAGTAAACCAAGTATAATTATTTCTGGGAATATTATATCAACACGTAAGTCTCGATATATTACACAAATATTTTGTTTTTATAAAAAATACTTATATTCCTCGATAATACATAACTCCGCCCTCAACGAAACAACTACAGTTAAGTTCATGCAACAATTTCAAATTACATAGTCAGTTGCGGTGTCCAAGTTACGAAGTTCTTACCACATAAGACTAAGAACTTACGAGCGATGTTGGTCATGACGAAGCACGTTGATGCGATTCGCCACTCTGTGCTATGTGGAAATTCCATTAAGCATATAACAGTCTTCAAATAATATATTTAAATAAATGATCTCCCAAAAATAAATATTATAGATTATTTTAGCGAAATTTATGAGATTATTTAAAAATGATTTTACGAAGAATAAAACTATACTTTTATTGTAATAACTCGTAGAAGCTTCGCTTATTTGCCACTTATATTTTACATTTTTGGATGAATAAAAGTGACAAAAAGATTAACTGTATAAAAAGGTTTTTAGAAATGAAACAATGCAGAATCACGATCTGAAAACGATAAAGCTTTAATGAACACTAATACTGTGAATACATGGATTATTCATGTATTTGCAATGCGATTTCTTTGTGTATCTACATTTTTTTTAATTCCTCCCATTATAATCCCCGTGTAAACTTGTTTATTCAACGGCGGAGCAGCGCTAGCTTCTAGTAGCGAATCGCAGCTTCGGCCGTAGCTTCATTACAGCCTACTCGACCGCACGCGCGGCCGATGTCGCCGTAGCAAAGACCACCGAGGGTGCGCCGACTGCAGAAGAGGTTGCGCAGCGTCTGTCTGCTCCCCCCCCCCGGTCCCACTCACTAGCTCTTATTCTCACTGTCTTAACCTGCACAAATATATAGGTATATAGATACGAAGTATGGTAAAGAGTAGAAAGGGCAGAACATGGTAGTGACGAAATTTCCAACCCTGCGTTTGTTTTCCTGGAAATTTATTCCACAGGCTTGCGCATGTAACGAGTCTACGCAAGTTTGAAATTATTAGTACAGAAGTTCCATAGCAAAAGTTTACTTGATAATATTAGAATCTAGCTAGCACATTAGATTATCTTATATCATATTGTTTTATATTATATTACCTCATTTTCATATAACAATATCTCTTAAATCAAGGAGCGCAGGAGCGCTCTGAAGGCAAACTAATAGACTACTTTATAATAATTTATTATAACGTGTTATGAATTATCATATCATACCAAGGGGGTAAGCACTTCAATCTGCACAAAAATACTCTTAAAATACTCTCTTCTAATCCCATGTAATCTCGTGTACTCTCTCGTGCTCTCTTGTAGTTGTACTCCCTTAACCCTTTCAGTTACGAAGCATATATATATATACACGTTTTTGATAATAACAAAAAACCATAGAAAATTTTTTTTTAAGGAAATATAGGTATTTTAATTCTATTTCGAATG
>UXGD01003519.1:0-20165 GCA_900474315.1 Torymus auratus | reverse complement strand
TCTTAAAATAGTACTTTTTATGTCTGCTGCAGAAAATAATAAAAATAATTATTTAAAAAATAAAATTTGCTACGAAAATAATGAAAGTTTCTATTTTTAACAGCAAAAATCCGACATTTCGAGTGTGCCCCAGCGCTACTATAAAAATAATAAATTTTCTTATAAAAAAAATTAAAATTTATAAATAAATTTTTCTCCGTGTACAAGAAATTTTTGCTATATCTAATAGCCATTTTTATTATGTACATTATAGGAACTTTTTACTATAAATCCCAATAATTATTTATGTTCCCGACATTACTATATGTATTACTATGGATCATTTTTCTCACTGTACTATAACAATAATTCTTCTATAACCACATCTAAACAAATAACATTAAAAAATCACTTCTTCAACAAACTATATACGAGAAACGACCCATAATCGGTATCCTCGCGACCCCGCCGCACAGACATCCTTCCATCCAAACTCTATATAATACATATTCGTTCCGCTGCACGCGCTCGCGGTTGCGCAACTCCTCGCGTAATTCGCCGCGCGCTTAGCTTATAAATACAAATACGCACACACGGCGGCTAACGAGAGAGTCAACGTACGTGCGAAAGCGTGTCGGCGCTATATAGACGCGTGCTGCGCGCGCGAGCGATGGGTGAAGGTGCAGTTGCGAAAAGCGTGGGAGTTCGCGGATATATAGCCGGTGGGAAGTGGGGTAGTAGCGACGTACGTGTATATTGAAATGTGTTGTGGGTCGGATGGTGTAGTGAGAGTTCTTTTTTTTCTTTATTTAGTTTTGTCTCGCTTTGATCGTGGTATAGGGATATACATATATATCTTGAAAATTGGGTATTTTCGTTCGGTTTCAAATATAATACTCTATTTTGAAAAGTGATTTAAAAAAACGAATTTAGTCTATAAATGACTAATCATAGACTGCCAGACGGCGCTTAATTGTATCTCCATTTCAAGCCGTTTTACTTTTCTTTATTTTTTAATGAACGATTTTCACGTATACGTGGTACGGGTATTACGAAAAAATACGGTAATCATATAGCGGCGCGCGCGGAGAAAATTGAACGGACTGACCCGTTATTAAGGAAATTGATTTAAAAAAAGTTCCGTCGCGGCCAAAATTCGAAAGTTGTCTCTCGCGCGCATATAGCATATATGAAAATTAATACCGCCGTCTATACAACCACTTGGCAAGCAACATTTATTTCAAACAATCTAGTTGGCGAAAATTCGAAAAATCTAGAGGCTATGTATGTATATTTCGAGCCTCGTTTTTTTTTATTATCCGAAAAGTCCTAAAATTAGCCGATGGAGACTATCGAGTGTGTTACAACTCTGTCGCGGATATTTTAATAATGCATTGAAAACGAAGCGCGGCATTTTTTCTCGGCCGGCGCGCGAGGTAACTCGAAATCTTATTATCGAATTAATGCACATGTATGTAGAGTGGACGCAGAGAGTCGACGGCCCGTTTATCGCGACAACTAGTATACATGTACGTCGTTTTTATGCGCGTACGGCGCTTTTTAATGATATACGATGTGACTCACGTTTTGTTGAAAAAAGAAAATGCACCGCTCGTTACTAAACGTATTTACATTTTCATATATATATTTTTTTTTTCGAGAGTTGTATAGCGTAGGTGTTACAACATAAGATGGTTGTTCAACGTTGTTACAATATAATTATATACAATCGGTTTAGTTTTTACGATGATAATGATAACTTTCATTTTTTTTAATGAAATTTTTATTAATAAACATTTTCAATATATGTGTCGAAAAGTGTTGAGTAATTAAAAATAATTTAATTTGAAGAAATTCTTAATTTAGCTGAGCAAATAGTTTGTTTAAACACTGATTAGCCCGCGGCGGAGTATAAATATATTCCTAAAATGAAATCTCGACGAAACTTGAAACCGCGTTATCTTATCGGCGTACAATTAGTGCAACCTTGCAATACATGTTTACTATATCGTATGTACATAACATACTTGCGTGCCTCTTTAACGACACTCAAAATAAAAACTTTTAAATTAAAATAATTTATTGTTTAAAAATTTTTATGTTTCAATTAATTTAATAAAATTTTAAAGTCTTTTGGTATATACATCATAAATATTATATCATACCTGAATGTACAGTGGATTAAGAAAGAACCGTTGAAACGTTAAGCTCGTAAATTATTCATAAAATAATTTTCTGGAAATAAATAATTACCTAAAATACATTTCATTTATCATACGAAAAAAAAACTTCTTATATACAATTCTATTTTTACATTCTACTAACCACGTATAAAGCCTACTAAAACCGCATCAACAACTCACACCTTCCGCCTGTGTCTCACACAACCGCTCGTCGACTTTCCGCGTTCCCGAGAAAGAATTCGCCCACGGCGACTCGAGCTAATCGCCCCGATGACTCGTGTTAACTCAATTTCACATAATTACTGCTAGCTTGCGCTCTCTCTCTCCCCAATCGGGCGTAACCCTCGCCTTTCGCCGCCACGCGAAATCGGATCGCGAGACGCGCGCTAATCGCATAATAACGACGCTCGTGGAGGTAGGTAGCTTGGGTTTAAATTTTCACAGGCCTGAACATTTTAGAACACGGTGAAGTTATGGGTACAGAGTTTGAATATTCAGTTTTCGGTTATATATATATTCTTAGTTATTAAGCAAAATTATACGAAAACGAATTTATATCATGATTCAATATAATCTTTTTTTAATAATTATCGTATAATTGAAATCGTTGAATTTTTTGCAATATGTAAGAAATTTCATTATTATAACTCTAACAAAATAAACTTCAAACACCTATCACATAGAATATAAAATTAAATTTTAAAAGATTCTATACAAATTGTTCTATATTTTCTATAGTGACTTCAATTCTCTTTCAAAATGCTCATCACAGCCACTGCAGAAAAAAAAACAGAAAGAAGCACTTTCCTGAACCGAACCGTGCGACTATCTGTCATTGACATGTATACGACTTTGCTTAATCCCGTTTTATCCGCGTAATTGAATGATCGATAGTATTTAGACATATATACCGACTTTCCGCGGAAATTAGATTAAGTCGGTCCCCGTAAATGTGTCCAAACAGGATTAATGGATCTTTCGAGTCTTTTAAAAATATATATATGCAAAACATTATAAAACGCCACGTAAACAGTGAATATTAAAAACCTTACTACTGCACGTATATAGTTATAATATAACCAATCCAAGATATATAGACTAATTACACTTTGATATTGAAAAGTAAAATTAAACGATGATCTATAATTTTTCCAGGGCCGCGTGGTATCGCTCTGCGACGACAACTCTCTACATCTCTGGGAGATCAACGAGAGCTCGGCGATCGAGACAAAGTCGCTGTCGCTGGAAGGCAAACTGAAGAAGATCTCGGCAATGTGTCTAGAATCTAACGGCGATCATCTGCTCCTCGGTACCGAGGGTGGCAACATCTACCTGCTCAACCTCAAGAGCTTCACCATGTCCGATACTATAATCTACCAGGACGTCGTCATGCAGAAGTGAGCACACATCACGTATACATATAATTCTACGGATCTCTGTTGATTAATGGAACAGGGTTAGATTAGGAAGTTAATGCCGAGTTATATACATCGTAAAACGGACGAAATGAATATATATATTTCATGGCGATGGGTTGTGGATATGGACGGCGAAGTAGACCTTTAAATTATGTGTGCCTTTGTATAAAAGCTCGCGTGGAGTAGTGCAGGCCTCTTCGGAGATTAGTAGACTGGAATTATCATTCTGCTGCGATCCTAATTACAGTGGTATATATGGAGAGGACGAGGCGTATAATGAATCAAGTGCGCGAGCTAGGCATAGACCAGGAGATAAATAATTAAGATCGTAATAGACCGTCAAGCGCGTGTTGCGAAAGACCGCGATTGCCTTTTTCTCGCGGGAATATTTATATGGAAATTCGCGTGTGGCCGCCTTTTTTATGGAGTTGTTTTCGTCTAATCATAGAGACTTCTTTTTTAGTTTTATTTGACGTTCTTTTTGAAAGTTATAGGCTATATTTTATTATAAGGGTTAACGTTAGTCAACATTCGTACCTATATAATAACGAAATGTTTTTAATGATGAACGGTAATATAAGACCTCTTCTATCTTAAATGACAACTTTAATACGTGCTTTTTTATCGATGAACATATTAGCAATTAATAATCGTTACATTTACTGATAAAGTTTTAGGTATACGATAATATTTCAGTTGCAATAGCTTTTTTTCTTTTAAAGAAAATATTGAAAAATAAATCACAACTTGTGATGTTCCACTAAATACCTAATTAATTATTACATATACTATACAGAACAATCGCAATTAACAAACCCTTATCCACAGCGTGCCCAAGGACTTCAAGGTGAACCCAGGCCCAGTCGAGGCGATCGCCGAGCAGCCAGGCCACCCTGACAACATCCTCATCGGCTACAACCGCGGCCTCATGGTGCTCTGGAACAAGGCGACTCCCGGCGCTCAACAGGTGAATCTCCTCATTCTCTCCGCCTCTTCATTACCATTATCCCTCTGTTTTCTTCTTCTTTTCACATATAATGACGTGCAAAAGTAGATCGCGCGCGTGCGCGCGTGGCGGAGGTGGATATAATGATATATATGTGTCGCCGCTGCTGCTGCTGCTGCTGCTTTTCACACCTGCGTGTGTCCCATTGTCGCGTGCATATGGAACTGGTATATGTATATGTAAAATGCAGCCTGCGCGCGCACGCGCGCAATTGGTGTTGAGCTCTTTCTATCTGTCTCTCTCTCTCTCTGGTGCTGGTGGAAATTAAAAATGTTTCGTAATGAAAAGCCTGGAGGTTTTTTTTTGTGTGTATACACGCTTTTTCAATGTTGAGTGGTTGCGTGCGTTTGAATATATATAAGTACATATACCTAAGTGTATTCATTTCATGTTGTACATGTATTGGTGTGCTTATATTATGCAAGTAAATGTTACGAGTAGTTTAATTTTTTGTTTATATTTGACGTTCAAGCTATCACGAGCATCAGGTTTTTCGTTATAAAACGTTACGATTTCATCCGGTATAATTAATAGAATTGTTCGTTGATGATGAATCAATGATACAATGCAGATATATAATATACCGATTCTATATAAGAAAAAGCTTTCAGCGCTTTTGCAAAACGCGAAGGTTTTAAGGGTATGGTTACGTGTTTCTTAATAAAGTATAATATACGTTTGAATTTTCGTGACGACTTTTTTTTCTACAGTGTAATTCCTGTTGCTGAAGAAAAAGAAATTTAATAACCATAATTGTAATTACATAAATTGCGTAAGCAGTAAAATTGGAGAAAAATATATATATATAACTGTTTAAAGCTAAATTGAGATTTCTTGCAAACATCCATAAAAGACTCGCCACTGACATATATACTATTTTCACTTGAATTTTTATATTAGTCGTTATATACGTTGCGTAAATTGTAAACAACCGCGCAGAATTCACTCGAGTGGAACTTCTCGAGCCACTTCCACCTACTTTTATATAATATAATTTCCTTGAATAAAGATTACTCATGGAAGTTATAATAAAAAAAAATTCTCGTTGTCCGTTTGAAGCGATACTTTATTGAGAAACATATTTTTTTAAACTCACTACCGTAACCATAACATTACATTATAAGAATCATAGAAAGGATTAGTATTTTTTTAAAATACTATCCATTCATTACATATTTTGAAATTTGGAGGCTTCGTTTCAAAAGTACTTTGATAAAAAGAATATACACTAATGTTGCAATAAAAGAAATCTTATACCAGCACTCTCTTTTTTCACCAATATAAAACAGACAATCAAAGTACTTTCGAATCACGCCTTCAAACGTCTTCATACTCTATCTGTCCATCTCTCTCTCTCTATCTCTTTCTTCATATCATCCGGCCATGTTTTTTTTCTGACCTGTCGTTTGTTTGTTACGTGTCTTTTGGTGGTTTTGGCGAACGTGTGTGCGTGTACTCCACAATGTGCCCATGGCTGGTTGGTCTCTCACAATGTGTCCGCGTGGAACGCTCAAAATCCGCCGCGCCTCGTGCTGTTGTCGTTGCCCGACGAACAACACTTGTGCCTACCCACTACTACTACTACCACCCACTACTACCTACTACTACTACTACTGTCACAACCGCCTACTTAAAACGCGCGGCGACGCTACTACTACTACTACTACGCCTCTACCCGCGCGTCACCACACGCACGTACAACGCGCACTGATGGCAGCTGATGGGTTTGTTTTCGCGTGCGCAGACCTTCGTCTCCACGCAGCAGCTCGAGTCTGTCCACTGGGTCTCGGAGTCGCGCTTCGTCTTCTCCCACAACGACGGCTCCTACGCGTTCGCCAGCCCCGGTAACGACGAGCCACATCAGCCGACGACGCCCTACGGGCCGTTTCCCTGCAAGGCCATCACCAAGATCCTCGTGCATCCCACGGACGAGTAAGGATTCTCTATACGTTTTTTTTGTTGGGTTCTGGGATGATAGTTTTCAAGGATATAGGGTAGCAATGAGATCTAGTTAATTTTGAAGACTTTTTAGAGAAGAGAAGTTAAAATGAGTGATAATAGTAAAAAAATGCAAAGGAAAACCAATTTTCTAAGATCCGATTTAATATTAGAAAAAACAATTCAAATTATTGTATGTTATACCTATACTTGATATTTAGACAGATGTATATAGTTTTTGATAAGCAGTCTAAAAGTTACTTGTTATACCGACCAAGTAGATTACCCAATTTTCGTCAAAACCTAAGAACATCTTATACTTATTCTTCTATCATCAAAATATTCCATGGTTTTGTTCAGTCTTAGATCAATACAACAGTTAAAAGTAATGATTTACTCAGTCGGTAAAAAGTTTTTAGTTTTACTATTACCGCAATTTTCGTGTACAAAATTAATTGCTGCGACGCATTGTTTAGGGAGGACGAGCTCGTACTCTTCTCGGGTGGCATGCAGCGATCGGTTCACAGCGACCGTCACACCATCACCGTGAAGCGAGAGGGCAAGGACAAGAAGCACGTCGTGTTCGACTTCACTTCCAAGGTCATCGACTTCTTCACCATCCTGCCGAAGAAGAAGGAGGTCGAGGAGGACGCCGAGGAGGATGTAAAGGCCAGCAGCAAACTCGTGGTCGCCCCGGAGGCGCTCATCGTCCTCGCCGAGGAGGAGCTCGTCGCCATCGACCTTACCGATCCCGACTGGAAGATGATGGCTCTGCCGTACCTCGTCTCACTCCACGCTAGCGCCGTAAGTGATACACCTTTTATGTACATCAACGTTTGAACATAATACTAAATAAACGTTCGTCGTTGCACACAGGTAACCTGCTCGCAGCACGTGCCAAATGTGCCGCAGGATCTCTGGGATTCCATCGAATCTGCAGGTAAAGCGCAGACGGAGCACCTGTACTCGGACAAGACCTGGCCCATCGACGGTGGTATGCTGCTCTGCAAGAAGCCTGCCGATTCGGATAAACCAAAACCGCGCGAGCTCCTGCTTACTGGACACGAGGATGGTACCGTGCGATTCTGGAACGCCTCTGATGTGGCGCTCACGCCACTGTACAAGTACAACTCGTCTATCCTGTTCACTGGTGAACATCTTGATGTACTGGAGCAACCGCCCGAAGAGGACGAGGACGAGTGGCCGCCGTTCCGGAAGGTTTGTTATTTCGTTGGTTGCAGTGATCGTGTTTGGATAAATGGCGAGAGGGTCGGAGGAAACAATTAGTATAAAATGTTTTTGTTTAATTTGGAGAATAATTGGGACTTATTTAGTAATTGCCTTCTTCTAAAATGGAAAATTTAGTTTATTAACGATTAATGGTGGGTAATGGTACTTTGAAATTATTAACTTCAGAGACTTGCAGAAGGCAATAAAATGTACCGAAATGTTATGCAATATTAAAAAAAAAAGAAACGAAAAAAATTCCCTCAAGTCATTGTTGGTTATTAGTAGATCTAGTCGTTGTTTTTTATTAATAGAATCCTTTGTTTCAAAGTAGTTTTTCGTGAAATGACGTACAACTTATAAACATAACTACAGAAATAAACTTGCAACATTAATACAAAGAATATTGTGTTACCCTATTTTATTAATAATATCAAAGAAGCTACCTTAAATATATAACATAAGAATGACTAAACAAAGAAATATTTATCAGTCGCAGTCAGTATTCAACTAATCCAAGATATATAATCTCGAAAGGAGATAAAAATCCATACGAACATTTATAGACCGTTATAGAATTAAAAAGACTTATCAACAAATCCAACGCACAGTTGGATACAACTTTGAATTGCTTTATTATTGTTTTCTTTAGCCTTTTAATTACTATCAAACTAAACCACGAATTTTTCTTTATAGGTGGGCACATTCGATCCGTACTCGGACGACCCGCGGTTAGCCGTGAAGAAGGTTCTGCTCTGCCCACTCTCATCGACCCTGGTCGTCGCTGGCACGGCAGGCCACGTAATTACGGCGAAAATCGCGCAAGAGGCTACGAATAAGGAGATCGAGACGGTGACGATGAACGTGGTTAACGACCGCGACGGTTTCGTGTGGAAGGGCCATGACCAGCTGCCCGCCCGTACCGCCAGCATCTCCTTCGGCGTTGGCTTCCAACCGCATTGCCTGCTCCAGCTCTATCCACCCGCTGCTGTCACCGCTCTCGCTCTTCACAGCGAGTGGGGTCTCATTGCCACAGGCACGGCTCATGGTCTGGCTGTCTTTGATTGCGTGAGGGTCAAGGCTGTCAGCGTCAAGTGCACTCTCAATCCGAACGGTGGGTGATCCTTTAGAACTCTTTACTTATTTTCGTTTATTGGTCTTATAGAATGGGAGTGTTAATTGAATGTCTTTGTAGATCTTTCCGGTTCCGGAGACACGCCGATTTCCAGAAGGAAATCGTTCAAGAAGTCCCTGAGAGAGTCGTTCAGGAGGTTGAGAAAGGGAAGATCACAGCGCAGAGCGACGACAGCTGCCTCAGCAAGCCCACCGCGTAGTGCAGCCCCCGAACCGAAGAAAAAAGAAATGTAGGGTTTGAAAATATAGTTTTACTTCGACTTAACTATCGAAGAGATAATTAATTCTTTTTGGTTATACGTTACAGTCCGAGTTTGGCGTCCTCCCCGAGTGGCGATACACCTATCGACGTAAAGCCCGTCGAGCGGCAAGTCGAAGCGAGGCCTGTTGATGACTCGCTTGGTTCCATGGTCAGATGCCTATATTTTGCTAGAAGTTATATTATTAGTAGTAAGTATAACCATTCAACAATCGCCTATACATTTCTCCAAAAACAAAATAAACTCCAATTAACCCGACTTTTTCTCTTCCAGTGCAAAACACAACCCCAACGCTATGGGCAGGCACAAACAACGGCACGGTCTACGTCTTCACCCTGGCCATCCCCGCGGGCGTGCGCCGCACCGAGGAGGGCGTGAACTGCACCCTCGGCAAAGAAATACAGCTGAAGCACCGCGCCCCGGTTATTGCCATCACAATCCTCGACGGTTCAAACATCCCACTGCCAGAGCCTTTCGAAGCGGAACGTGGCGTCTGTCCAGGCCCTGATATGGCCTCGCCTCATCGTGTCGTCATTGCCAGCGAGGAGCAGTTTAAGATCTTCAATCTTCCCTCGCTGAAGCCCTTCTGCAAGTACAAGCTCACCGCCCACGAGGGCTCGCGTGTCCGCAAGACTGGCTTCGCCAAGTTCACTTGCCCGGTCGAGCCGTCCGGCCAGCACGAGGAGACGTGCCTGCTGTGTTTGACGAATCTCGGCGAGTGTCTCGTCCTCGGCATACCCGAGCTACGAAGACAGCTCAATGCCGCGACCATCAAGAGGGAGGATATCAAGTACGCTTTATCTATTAATTTTTATGCGTGAAAAAACTTTAAAAAATAATAATAATAATAGTGGAAATATTTAGGACACACAAATTCTTCGAAAAACTATTATAATTCTTCCAATTTTCGATATAAAATTTTTTCTTCTTCTTAACGATGTCTCGCACAATACTAACGAATCTCTACACTTTCAGCGGCATATCTTCGCTGACTTTCACGAAAGCCGGCGAAGCCTTGTACCTGCACTCCTCGTCGGAGCTGCAGCGCATCTCCCTGTCGGCGGCCAAAGTGACGAAGGCTCACTGCGCCCTCAACCTGCCACCCAACGCGCGCGTCACGCCCGAGGCGCCTGCGACCGAGCAACCGCAGCAGGACAGCAATGCTACTGATCAGGATAACGAAGCCACGGAAGAAAGCGCCGAGACAGAGAAGGAGACGAGTGCCGCGAACGAACAGCAAGCGGCACCTAAGATCATTACCGAGAACGGCGTCGTTGGATCCAGTAAGTTCACCAAGACAGAGATATGCTTTCTTTTTTTTTTACTTTTCATCATTCGCTTTTTTGTTTATGTTGAAAAAAAACACATTTTCATCGTGTCTGCTCGTGACTATTGCACGTCAAGTTGATGTTGATGCCTGTCTTATATTTTTTGATTTTATTTTTTCGTCCCTTCGTTTTGATTCTCTCTTTTTTTAATATTATACGTGAATGACGAGAGTTTAGCTCGCACTATTGTAGCAGTATGATTTTTTTTGTTACTTATGGATAGATTCTCTTTCAAACTGTATAGACTTTAAATATAATCTTATATCTTTACCCCATAGTTCATTGTAAACTCCGTATATTTATACATTTTTAACACACTGTTCCAATAGAGCGACGAATCACGAAGCAAAGCCAAAATCATATGTACCTTAACTGCTTGATCATAATTACAATTAAACATGTTAAATAATAACTTTATTCATCGCTGATCATCATTTTTGTGTTTTCGCTTTGCTCTAAACCACCCATCACCTCGCACAGTTATCACAATATATACCACATTGATCTCCCCACTCTTAACGAAACGTTTAGTGCACTGCTGACGAGTAATTGCAGACAGAGAGCAATATTTTCACGAGTGAAACCGATGTAAAGCTAGAATAAAAGCGGCTATATACGTGCGCTTTGTGGTATTTTTTTTCCCGTTTGGCTCATCGCGTGTTTTCTAGCTAACGGAGAAGACTCGCCACGCGAGCCGTCGCTTCGGCCAGCCGCCAGCACGACCGATGTCAATGGCGATGACGACAGGCAGGATCTCAGCTCCATCGGCGACATCACCATCGACAGCGTCAAGGATCACCTGCTGTAAGTAATCGAAGGGGTTTAGGGATTTTTTTAGTTTTAAATTATTGCTTTTAGAGTCACATTGTTACTGATTAATTTGATCCGTCTGCATGAAAAATGAGTTCTTGTATTTTTATGCATTTTTCGAGAGTTTAAACTTCGAATTTGTAGAATAAATGCGTTCTCTACAAATATTTGAGAAGTCAATGAAAAACTTTCACGCTCTTTTTAATCGTCTTTAAGTAAAGATTTTGACCATTGATAAAGTTCATCATAGTTTTTGATATGAACGAATTTTTTTTTACACACGGGAACAATTATTGTTACTGTTACTATACACAATGAACAAAATTGTCATCAGTCTTTAAATTTTACTATTTGAAATAATAAAAGTAATTGAGAATCCAGTAAAATTTATCATTTTTGGTAAAAGCTACTGACAATATAGATGATAAGTATTAAAAATGTTACAATCTTTCCATTTAAAATAGTAAATTTTACAAAATGACGAAACTACCTTTATCTAAAAAAAATGCTCACGACACTTTTTCCTGTGTTTTCAATCACATTATTATATCACAATTTTTTTAATTTTTACACATTTATACACACACACATTTAGAACCACCGCTAATCGTTGGCTTTTCTTTTTGTTTTTTGTTTTGTGTCCCTCTGCTGTCGGTGTACTCGGCCGCGCGATCGGACAGTAACAGTTCGCTTTTCAGAAATGCCACCTCCTCGGAGGACCTGCACAATCGGCTGGCCGGTCTCAAGATGGAGGTGACCTCGCGCACATCCGAGGTGACGACGCAGAATCAGTCGGTCGTGGTGAAGACGACAACGGTGATATCGCAGCAGGCCTCGAGCAACGGCATCACAACTAACGGCGATGTCGAGGCTACCCAGACAACGCAGCAGAACGCCAGCGAACAAGTCAACAGTGAGTTGAATAGGGTGGGATGAGGATTGACTGTAGGATAGAAGGGGTGTGACTTACTTATTTGGTAGAGATATGAGTTAGCAAGCTTTGTTGAGAAGCACAAAAGAGTTGAAGTGGATATTTCTTTTTTTTATATATATATTCTGGTTTATTGCAGATTAAAGATACGTTATAGCTGTGACTAATCGTTGCAATTTGCAGCTCTTGTCTGAGAACCAATAACTCGTCAAATATTTATATTAGAAACTTGTTACCTTAATTATATAGAATATCCTTGATATATTATGTTATTGTGTAGCATTGGACGATTTTAGATAATAGTTTTTTTTATAACCTTTACACCACCTGCATCATATCGTTGTGTTTTTTCATTTTTTATTTTTATCCCCACATTATAGGCACCACAGTAGAGAGAGAGATTACCAGTGGTACAGAAACTACAACAACACATGCCACCATCACGTTACCCCCGGGTGTCGAGGTCAGAAATTAAAACAAAATGAAAAACGAAACTAAATCTCATTGGAAAATCATTGGAAGCTTTTGGGAACTCTTTGCTGTTCTTGTTTTTCGTTTAACATTATGACTTGCGCGCTTAGCCTTTTTATTTGTAGTACTAACAAAATTTTGTTGACTCAATGTGGCAATTAATTTTATGAGTTTTTATAAATGCTTTTTTATTATTGGTATTGACATTCACTTGTAATCTTGATTGTCACATTTCTATGGTTGCTTCAACATTCGATTCTGCACAAGGAATCGAAGAAATACTTGGTGTGGGCATCTGTGTACATAATAATAGTAATCTTCACCATTACGACTACTTACAACCAATACATACATATATTACTTCTTGCTTATATCGATGTAGTGACTCTGATCTTCTTTCCTCAGTGTTTCTCTAATTACTTTAAATAAACTGTACTGAAAACAGTGATTGGATACTTTGGTCGTGCTTAGCTGTAAAAGTGAAAATTAAACGACAATCTCTTCTTGAATTTTAGATTAGCGCCGCAGACTTGGCTAATTTGGAGGTGACAACCACAACCGTAACGACTGAAAAGTCGAAATCGGCTCCGTTGGCGAGACCTGAGGAAGTCGGATCATAAACGGTATCTAAAACTCCCCGGCCCACTACGGAGATGTGAATATAATTGATGACCCTACTTAAGAAGGTGAAGAAAGAAAGACGGAGATGATTAACGACGGACGACAAAAACCAATGGACCTGTGTACAGTGTCGCGTTAGGTAGAATTTATATATATATACGAGAGTAGATTTTTTTAAAAATCTAGATTTTTATGCGAATTTTAAGTGCGCTAGTTGTGTAAGTAAAGTAAAGGAAGATAAATGCGTATTGCTACAGCGATTGGAGAGTATCAAGGAAAGAGGAAAGTGATGATGAAACAATCGATATAAATGTAAAGCTTACCTTAAGGATGATACGTAAATACATAATTTTTTAATTGTATTCGTATAAGTCCAGACTGCAAGGTGACTACGTTTTTCTACATATGGTTGGTTAAATTGTTTTCATCGATACGCTCCTATAATTTTTAAATTTGTTCCATAATGTACTCATAATTTATATGTAATTGAAAGTTATGCACTTTGTCCTAGAACTTTTATAATTAGGAATGAAATTAACATCGAACTCATGTAACGGTCGCTTTTATTAATTGTATGACGTAATATTCGAAAATTATTTATTCCTGCTTATACAATTATTTTTAATTGATTGTATAATCATGGATAAAATAAAAAATATGTTATCGTCATTAGCGCTATTGGCTTTGATACAAAAAAGTCTTCTTTTATATAATATTTTACACAAAAACACTTTTATCCGTATCGTACCTTGCTCCGTTTAATTTATAATTTAATAATTTTACATGTTCTATAAAATATTCTGCAACAAAAAGAGCATTTGAATATATCATATAAGCAAAAAGGTTGTAGGATATGTGAACATTGCAATTTATAATCTTCGATTGTAACGACTGCGAAATTTTTAGGCATGTAAGACAAGTTTATTGTATTAAAAGAGTTTAATTTTTCGCTTCCGTCAAGCTTGACGATTATACTTATTAAAAAATGCTAACTGATCATTAAGTTGTAAACATCCGAGCCGAAAGTATAAGTCAACTTACATCCTAAAATACAAAGCGCATTAGAGATTTTAGGATTTTTAATTTTTTAGGACTTCCCGCTGCGATAAAAACAATTATATGTAATTCATTGTGGATTTGTATCATTGTAGTGTATCTAAATTTTTTTTTTTTAAAGTTCATATGTAATTTAATGAGAATTATAATGTGACCCATTGTATGGACGAAAATTTTTATTTAGTTTTACTCTATAACCTCCGTAATATTGCCGACTATCCATGTGTAATTATATATAATTCTTTTTTGACTGGGTATTTATACGCTGTACAAAGTGCAAGAATACATCACAGATCGTGGAAGTTGTGTAGCAGCCATATCGTTTATTCTGTGAACATTTAGAAAGTGAAATATATATATATATGGACACGAACGCAAGAATAACGTGAATGCGACTTAAAGCCTTCCGCAGTATTTTAAGCTTAATGAAAAAATAAGTAAAGCAGTTTACTGGCTATTTTATCACTGGATATTCGAATTTAAGATTATGGAATTGGGAAGTCACATAGTTACTTAAGCAAAGTAAGTTATTTTGAAATTTTGAGAAACAGTTCATTACTGTCTAGTGTAATATTTTTATGAAAATAAAAGTATATGTAAAAATACAAAAAAAATATCCATTTTAATAAGATTAAAATAATTTTTTTAATTAGCGTTTGCTGAGTTTTTGAAGATCTTGTTTTTTTTTTTAAATTCCTCTATATATTGTGCATAACAGAAAAATTAGTTTATTAGTGTAAATTGGAAGGTTTTAAATATTAAGATTTTAAAGATTCCTCACATGCATATCATCTCATAAAGGTCTTTCGTAAATAAATTTTCGAAATGAGCGTATTTTAATCTTATTAAGTAAGTTATAACTGTATACACGCATATTATATATATTATTTAAAATAGTGATGAATGTGATTTTTCAAAATTTCAATTTAAATGTAAAGTTAAGAGAACAACTGTAGAGTGATGATGAGAATTGAGCGGACTGTGACGTATAGAAAAGACACATACGCGTTGCAGATATATTTTTATCGATGTTGCTTAGTCGTTAAATCTTTAAGCGAGATTGCTTTTTTATATAAGAGTTATTTTCTCCTCAACGAAGCCGATTCGTTAGGATGCACTCTGCATTTAATAATTAGTTCATCTCTCGTTCTTTTTAATTTAAACAGTAAGTGCTGTTCTGTCTATTTTACGCTTGTATTTGACACGTGTTTTTTATTATTATATTATTATAACTATTATTAATATTATTATTAATATTATCATTCGTTGAATATCTTGGTGGAGGACCATTTGTTGTGTATTACTTTTACTCGAATGCGTATCTCTGTTAATCCATTATGCACTAGTTTGTGTATTACACGTACATGTATTTGCGCACCGAATCACCTTGAGGGTATGAAAAAGTTGGTTGCCTAAACCTTATGATTCTTCATATGACATTCTTTTTACGGTTTTAAATTATTAATAAATTTATATAGTATTAACTATATTTTAAATTTTTGATATTCATGATTTTAAACGTATTATTTATTCATCTTAAATTATTGATTAATATAATCTTTCTATGTGAAAAATTGTTATTCAGATGTCTTTGTCTTCTTTTAAACAGTATTAATAATTACTAAATACATATTAAGTAATATGATCATCATAATTTTATATTTTTATAATTTAAAATTTTTTAAATTAATTTAAATATTACTTAAACATTTAAAAATACATCGCTAAAACATAGCGTCTTTGCAAATGTTTCGCCTAAAGTTTACGAAAAAAAAAAATCAGCGGCATAAGTGATCGACTTTTACGTTCCCTATAAAAGAATTCAGTGCGTGAGATAGCGTTTTATTATTTTTTTTTCTCAATGCCAATCGAGAGTGCACGAGAGACTCACACTTCCAGGACTGGCTATATACAGCAAAACGAGTTTGGAATTGACACTTCCAGATCGTTTCTTTTTATATTTTTAAAAGAACTTTAATATTTAAGATAGTTTCACACGAATAGTCTTTTTTATATGTAAGAGAATTTCTCAAGCTTCGTCATTACTAATACTTAATTTTATGTTGTTTCATTCACAATTCTGTCAAATTCGTGTTAAACTATTTGAGATAAAAAGAAGACGTCTGTAGCTTCGGTCGCTTCCAAAAGTGTCTCCTGCAACGCGTCAACGAATAAAGGATGCATTGAATATGCACGAAACTGCTACATATATTATATATATACTTTTTAATAAAACGATTAACACGGGGCCTTTGTAGATAGTTTTGAATCGTTTCGAATTTTTTCATAAATGTTGGATATCAATTTGTACGACGAAAACACATACACGCATTATATACATTTGCATATATTGCATATACTTACATTGATCGAAGTTAATCGATACCACATTCTTTTTTTAATGTTTATTAGCGAATTTTAGACTTATTTGCCATTACCGAGTAATGAATAGGCTAAACTAATTACCTAGAATTTCATTCATGGCAAATGTATTACCGCACCTTTATATACTTTCGATAAAAGTTCCATTGAAGAAAAATGATGTTTCTCTTATTTTGAATCATCGATTCTGATGTTAAACGGCGTTAATGATCGAAAAACTGCGAATGTCCTTGACTTTAATTTTTTAATGGAATTTGTACATGACACTGCCTTAAAAGTGAAACTCTTAACGACCGACTTATGAAATATTTACTGTAACATCACTTATTCTACATTATTAAACTTCTACTTCTGAAAATTGCGAGTTTTTTATTTACATCTAAACCCTTCAAAAAAAAAAAAAAAAAAAACTTGTCAACAATCAAGAGATCTGTAACCTGAAGAATTTACATATATATTTGTTCTCGCCTATTGATAGAAGTTAACAGAATGTCTTGAAAAAATTTACTCTCAAAATATTAGTTCTAAAAAACATAGTTTCTCTGTATTACAATTCAATAATAAGCGATATTTACAAATCTAACTTTCACTTGTGTAAAAAATTAATCATTTCATTATGTCGCGCTTATAAGATAACGTATTCAAATTTGGTTTTTCTCTGACCTCACGCTTCTCCGGGAGTCTATATGTTTAAACTAAACTTCTTTACAATCATTACCAAAATGATTGAATGGTTTCTAATTCAAGTTTGGCTTCTGTCTGTGGGGGGATAACTCGATAACCATCTGTGTCAACTGAAATAATACACAAGTGATATTAGAGAATGATTAATTCTATGATTGTGCTGCTTCAACCCTTTGCGTCATAGTGGTAACAAGTTATTCTTACCACCTATTTTATATCCTTTTTTTTTTTTTTAATTTGTAGTACTTTATCTCCGTACTTTATCACCGTACTTACGTAATATAACTCTAAGACCCAGGTGTAATTGTTACAATATATTATTTATTACGATTGTTATTAACAAAATGAGTGACAATACATACAATCAAGAAATAATTCGCGACTCTAAAGACAAGTTTTACCGAGCAATGAAATCTGATTTCAAGAAAACTCATTTTGAGGAAAAAGGAAGACAATAATTTTAAATACAAAACTTCTAATGAAACATGATTATATTATTAAATAATTAAAAGATTTTATAATTTCGATTGGATTTCGAATTTACGTCTTATTCTCTGTAATGTTCACTATTGAGCTGAATGTATATTTAATTAGAAAGATAGGAATTAAAATGAAGTTCCTTAAATAACAAAAGAAACGAAATTCTACATTGCCTACATTACATTGAAAGATTCGTGATAAGTAGTTTTATAGTTACATTATTTGATGTCTACATATTTATTCATCTTTATAATGGAAACAAATGTGAAAGTACAGCTGTCTGACTATATCTAAAGTAACTAAAAGTGAAGTATGTAAACGTTTTTTATTCAAATTTTTCGAACCCATTTTTCAGAAAAGATATTGTAAAACCAGTTTAGCAAGTAAAATTTCGATTTTCTTCTTACGAAAAATTTTGCAAATAAAAAAAAGAAGTATAAAATAATGTATTATTTTTGCTTCAAATTACTATTTTTTTTTTAGAGTTACTGAGAACCGTTTCTTTCCTGTTGAATCAGTACGAATTAATTCCTTCTGAGTACGTCCAACAAATATTTACAATTTTTTATAACACCCAAGATCTCCTTTAGTTTGTGAAAGCAAACTTTATAGCTAGCGAAATTTTTGCAATTGAGTACGTGGGTAAACGAAGACGATTGTTTGACGAAGGTTGGTGCGGGAGATTATATAAATTTCCATGATAATATTTGATAAGAGAAAAAATGAAACATTATTCAATTTCAATTATGTGTAAATATAATATCAATGACATAACATTTTTTAATTATTCATCAAGAACGGTTATATTTGAACTTCAAACTCGAAAATAAAAAATTGATATAGGTATAATTTTGCGCTGGAGCCCTGAAGCTACAAAGATGTTAATAATATATGAAATATTCATAAATGTAAAATTGTGTTGAAATATCAATACTGAATCTGACATTGCGCCGTGAGAATTATGAGGATTTTTATAGACTAAAATTTAAATAATGTCTATATGTAAAGCCGAACAATTTCAGAATTAATCTTATATTAATCGAGATTTTGAAATATTATTCATGACGTCGATTAATTCTCTAACTCAAAAATAAAAGACTCATACAATAAATTGTGTCCCTTATATTTTGCCATACGTGAGATTATCTTAAGTTTACCAACAGTGGTGCATAAAAAATAATCGATAAACATTTTGTTGCAATATTCTATTCTGAATATAGACCAAGAGATCTAAAGAAGTAAACCAAGAGTATCATTTTCGATTTTCTCTAAATAGGTAGATATTTATAGTTTGCTTTTTAAATAAATGCGGCTAAATCAATAAAATAGAAGAATATCATTCTAAATATATAGGGATATCTCTAGACCTTTTACTATTCAGGTTATTGCAACTTCTTAGATCTTTTTAATAAGAAAATATATACCTTGAACAATTTAAATAGGCAAAAGTAAATGTTTTTTAAATATTCCAATATGAAACAATCGTTCTAGTTACGTATAAAGAGAGAGTAAGAAAATGTGCTAAATTGACTCATTGCGTTACCGTGATTAACGACATTTTTACAGTGTTTGCTCTATAAAAACTGTAACAAATTATTTTATCCATTAGGAATAGTACAAACAACAGCACATTATTTAGTATCATTATATGTAATCAGAAAAACTTTAATTCAGAGATGCGCCCGTAATACAATCAAAATGAAAAATTTAGAAAGTTGTGCGACTCATTTTTCAAAAATCATTTGATTTGTATTTGTATATTTGTACTTGCACCTATTGATACGAAGTGTGGAAAGTTGGATATTGAACACACGCTTTTTGCCGAGCGTGTGAAAAAACTAACTTTCCGCACAGGAGTGTCGAATAATAAATTTTTTAAAGTATGATAAATACTTGATTTGAGAAATGCACAATTCCTCATCCACTTTACGTTCTTATATTTAGATATATAATATACTATCTTCGAATACTATCTGTTTCTAATATTTCTGATGCTTGATTGTGAAAATTAAGTAAATTTGCTATTTTAGTAATAACTATAGTAATTACTTTAGTAATTACTATCTACTGTCACTATTGTTTCTAAACAAACTACTAAAGATATTACTAAAATATTTACTTTAGTAAGAACTAAAGCAATAACATTTTTAAAAACTTTCTATGATATTTCTAAAATTATTACTTTATACCACTCTAACCTCAAAATCACAACTTTGGTATGATTTTTCGGCGCTCGTGGTATAAAATATCGTATGAA
>UXGD01003518.1:0-20165 GCA_900474315.1 Torymus auratus | reverse complement strand
TTGTAATTCTTATAATTACTTTTTTGTAGCACTTATTGTTACATGCGGTTACAATATAAATAAACTATATATAGACACAGAAGTAAATGCAATTAAATCGCTTTGACTATCGACAAACACGACCCGCGGCACGATTCCTCAATCGTTATTACTCTTCGAAATTTACAATCCCGAAATAATATATAATTGAAACTCCTCAAACATTAAAAAAACACTTATTATACCAATAGTTTATCCCCTTTCAAACCGAACAAAAAAATATCGGAAACGCTCGCTTACTTCGCCCTGGATCTTGTTATCCCGAAAGGCCTCGCGAATCTCGGGCAGGTCCGCGTTGCGTTTGCACGTGTACGTGCTGGCGTAGACGGTGATCCACTCGGGCGGCGGGGGCACGTACTCCGCCCGGCGCTCAAACCAGTCGTTCACGAGGACAGCCGGCCGATAGCGATTTTTCCGCGTCACCTCGTCCGCGCCGGACTCGTCTCCACGACAGCGCAGCTGCCGCCGCCCCCGCCTCCTCGACGTCTGCTCCGGGAGACGATGTGGCGAGGGCACGAGGTCGCAGTCGAAGTTCATCGAGATCATATTCACGGGAGAATTTTGCGGTTGCGCGTGGCCTGCCTCTCCGGAATCCAGGTTCAGAGGTTGGGATTGAGAACAGAAGAACGATGAGATGCTTCTTCTTGTTGCTATTATATCTTATTTGGAGCGGCTATATACTTACTCACATGTGCATTTTTAGCGAGTGGAGTACGATACATTTTGGTATACCTCAGAGTATACTCTCTTGGAGTAAGCACATTCTCATTTTTTTTGTTACTTAATATTAAAGGAATAATGGGGAAATTCAAAATTAAAGGAGACAGAATATTTAAAAATGGAAAAACATTATATTTCATTAGTTTTGTACAATCTTATCAAATTTTCACTTCCCAGTGAAATACGAATTCATTTTCGTAACAGTATATATAAAATAAACAACTATTATGTAAATGTAGGTCCTAACGTAGATGTCACAAATGGCAGTGGCTATTGTTACAAAACATTAATAGTAAAGAAAAATTCTGAGTGGTTTACAACGAAAACGTGAAACAGTCTTGGGTCAGTATTTTTTTAGAAGTAACAAATCACCTATATACATAATCATAAGTACTTAAAATTAAATAGTCATCAAAAATTCGATTTTCGACTTCACTAATTGATGCATAATGGTAATATGGTATACGTGATTCAACCATTCATCAGATGAGTTTAAGAGGAAAATAAAAAGTTTCAAAAAGCATAATCATACACTTTTACTTTTTCTTATGTATAAAATATGATATTTAAATTTATAACTACCTAGTTGATTTTTTAAAGTACATACGTGAGCTTATAATAAAAACAAACGCTCAGATTCGTCTAAATTGATTGGAGTCGAACTGATTTTGGGATCAGTATTTTGTTTACTCTATTTAAAATATTATTTACGTATATTACTAATGAACACGATTCCCCTTTCATTTTATCACACAATTCGGACATCCTCCGACTCTTTTCTGTGAAATCAATTATATAATACCAATTATATTTAATCTAGTTAGCAATAAAAAAAGCAAATTTATAATTGAAGAGGTTTTTCAATTAGAAAATTTTAAATATAATTAATATAATACAAGTTAAAGCTTATAAAAAAATAGATTTTACTTATAAAGCTATCAACCAAAGTCAAATCAACAAAAATAATTTAATAAAAAATGAAATAAAATACCGATTTCTATATATACATGTGAAAATCATATCAATTGAAAAACCTCTAAAGAAAATGGGTTTACATTTTCATGTTATACTAAGTTTTATTGAATTTAAGTAAATAAAATAGCGCAATAAGTCTTCGTAGGTATCAGTATTACCATTACATAAACAATTCAAAATGAAATATAGGTAATAACTCAACTGAAAAATAAAACATTGTTTTGTAAGTATTCAATCATTTTAAATAAATACTATGTACCTACAAAGCTTTTTGTTTTACAAGCATTGAGGCTTTACTAGAACATTTGATATTATTTCAATAAAAGTAGATATGGAACACAAGAAATGAGCTCTATTACGTTATCCACTTTGCAAACTAGGGGGACATTAATTATATAAAAAGGTTACTTTAACATTTATTAAAAAATGTTAAAAAAAGATGCATTATTGTTGTATAATTACAAAAAACTATTAAATAATGTAAATTTACCTTTAAAATGCAGTACAAACGGTTTTTTACAAAAGTATGAAGGGCATATCACAGACTGAGTATTCGAACAAAGTTTTAATTTAAAATGTAGTTAGTATAAAACCACAACTGATAAGAAAAAAAAAACCAAAGTTTTGTGATGTGTTTAAAAAATATAGTATAGTTTAACGAAAATCAAGTAAATTATAAAATAAATTATATTATAAATGAAAAAAATGAACATGTAAAAAGTTTATATTAAAGTTTAAATTAAAATGTTAAAATTAGTAATATTTGAATTTCATTTTCCCAAATAGATTAAAAGAACAATTTGTATACATTCCTGAACTTTTAAAAAATAATATCAAATGTTGAAATAAATTAGAAAAGACTTTTATAAGTACCATTCGGTTAGGAAAGAAAATCTGTTCAGCCATTAACGCATCAGGATAGTACATAGTACCACCATATTGAAGAGCAGTGAGCCACACAGCAAAAAGGGAAGCCACACGGGATTCGTGATAATTGTCGTGTGACCGTTGCACTGTGTCTGGCTTCTAATAATCTGCTGCAAGGACTCGGTGTCGCAGCCCATGTCGGTCGTCTGTGTGTTGCGTAGCAAAGAATTGTTGCTCCTTCTCTTCAGGACCGTAGAGTTCCTTCCAGAGAGAGGCGTTTCGGGCCGAGCGAAGTAGCACCCGTCGGACAAGACGGAGCACTGATCGAACTCGTGGACTGAGGGCTCGCATGATGGTCCGCAGTTCGAGCCTGATGAACCGAAGCCCGAACTCTGACTCGAAGAGCGCGAGAGCGTCGGCACGTCCATGCCCGACTGCCAGTAGCCACCGGCCACCCACGATGTCTGCGTTATCGAGCGCAATTTCGGCGGGGCAAGAATCGAGCGCTTTGGATTGTAGCGTAGCTGCCTCGTGAAGATATCTGGTGAGGTCGTACCGTACACCTTAGTTTTGAAAACCGTGGGAGAGTGCAATGTCGAAAGCTTCTGACTATTGCCCAGAGAAAGAGAATTCAGGCTGGTGAGACTGTCGTTTAGTGAGTAGGATTGACTGCTGTAGCTCTTAGAGAAGGAATTTTCCATATCAGGAGCAAAAGCTGATGCCCTGGAAGAGAAAAGATTTGGAGGAGAGCTTCTGTTTTCTTCAAATGACCTGTAAAGAAGACAAATAAATGATAATGTGTAATGAAACAATTTTATTTACTGATGCACATACCATTGTGGAACATTTGTCGGTTTCAGTGGAATGGGAGTTTCTACTGCTGAAGGGGTCATTAGCGTATCTGTTATATTTACAGGTGAATATAAATTCCTTTTTGGTTCCTTATCACAACTTTTTTCTTTGATTGGCATTGTTGCAGGTTCAGGGGAGGAAGAGCGAGATAAAGAGACATTTCTATTTGGAGATTCTAATTTTTTAAAAGTCAAGTTTCCATTGGAAATTGTTTTATGCGAATGAAACCTTAAATTTGCCAAACCTACTGCTGTTCCAAGTGTTACAATCTAAAATAAAAAATTCATTCATTAGAGAGCTTTGGCTTAAAAATAAAGTTTTGTGTAAAGTGAATATACAGGCTCTGATTGCATGTACTGGTTAATGATTCTTTAAAAAAATTATGCACTCACAAAATACTGGTATGTATTATTATCATTAACAAATGTCCAATCATTCATGGAAGATATATTAAGAATTTCTAAAATTGCTGTAGTTGAAAATGCATTAACCCAAAGAAGACATGCCCAACCAAGTATTGGAATAATGTCAGATTGTCGTTTGTCTGTTGGACTTGCCAAGCAAGCAGCTAATTGAACAAAAGTTCCACACAGTGGAAGGTACCAAGCTTCAGTAAAATAAATAGTCACTGAAGCGAGTATTGATAAAACTATTCGTAATATTCTCTCAATTTTTTCTTTATTCTGAAAAATAAATAAATTAGTTGTCCTACCTATTATTGACCATCTTTGATATATTGAAAAGATTTTTTTTGTATTTTTCCAATTGAAATTCTATTTAAAATTTAACTTACTTGGATTATTCTTTTGATAGGTTTCTGTTTAAAAAAAAGCATTTTGTATTGAGTAAGCCATAGTGCTTGTTTGTGCAAAACCCTTTGCACAACATTTTGACATTTCATACATAATGGATATTTTTTCTCAAAACTTTTTTCAAATTGTGTAAATTGTTTAGCATTATATACATCTGTAGAATCTTCAAGTTCTCTTAATTTCAACAATTTAAGTTCTTCTCTTTTATTACAATTTTTACACAAACTATTTTGACTTGCAGAATAATCTTTTCTTTGACAGTACGAGTCTTGCTTGGTATTACTTTTATTGATTATCTCATGCTGCTCCGGTATTTCATAATTATAATCTCCATTCTACGAGAAAGAATTTGATTATCAAGGTTCGATAAGAAATTAATATTAACAGCTTTTTTAACTATATTTACTTTAGAAAATCCATTATATTGTTCGCAATGTGGACAGAACCACCAGCTGACTGATTGTCTTGGAACTTTCGTGTTTTCATTGCAAAACCAGCAGTTAACTTTTACAGGTCGACGATTCCTTTTTGTTTTGAACAAAATAAATTAATATTATTATTGTTTTCACTAAGAACATCATAGTAATCAATAACAAACAGTAAACAATAAAAATATTCTTGCCTTAATGTGATAAATATCGTAACACAGGCGACGATAGTTAGAGTAATGGTAGAGATGACAGGAATATAATTCAAGAAGAGATTGGCGTCGAAGTCCATTTTTTTTTATATAAAAGCAACATAGGCCAAATATGTCGCTCTCCCGCCAAGTGCGATAATTCTAACCTTAAAATTTTATGCTTCTCATTCTTCCTTCCCTCATCATAGGCTTGACGTAAAATTCATTGATCAATATCACAATGACACCGTGAAATCCTGCGGTGTAGTACCAAATAATTTCCGGCGTTGGTTGTTACGTGTTTATCACAAATTACATTGATTTTACCCGGCTTCACGGCATATCGACTCACGTGCCTCCGGATGGCGCCGGAATTCCATGATTCCAGTAACATAAGTATAGTTTTATTATTTTGAGAGGGGAATTTCAACGTAAAATTCCCTAGAATAAATCGATATTTAGAAATTTGTCTGATATAAAGTATAATTAAGTTTAATTTCAAGTAAAAATGCGTTTTTAATTTTATATATATTATAATGTCAATTTTTAAATATTTCATTACTGTACGAATGATACATATATAAATATAAATATTATAAATCATTATTTTACGCTATAGTTATTTTTGTAAGCTGAATAGACGTTGAAATCACACGGGAAGTATAAAAACATGGGGTAACCATACTATTTGACTTAGACATAATTTTAATTCTTTTATATCTTTGACTAAAACGAGACTCGTGTACATACAAAAAGTATCATTTGCAACTATCAATGAATGACTAATGGTCGTATCAAAATTTGCGCGCGGAAACTATAACGTCGCTTATGGGGGGCGTACTCGAATCCCGGCTCTAAATCATAATGTTTCGGGAGCACTTTGCCAGCACAATAATTTTGTTCAAATCCGTAAAACGACAAAAAATTCACATACTATATCAAGCATGCATTGTGGCACGCCGGAGGTAAAATGTATATACCCGCAGCCATTAAATAAAAACAAACAACAAACAAATAAGTCGTACGAATATTATGAGATACTGAAGCATAATAAATATATTATATTAACGTCCATTGGACACGCAAAGTTTTTCATTAGCCTCAAATGGGTTTATTCGACTTTTTACATGAATAATTATTATTTTTAAATCATTAGAACTTTTATTTTAAAATGTTAATTTATAATTTGTACAGTTTTCATTATTTTACATATTGTAGTTAATAATACACTTTATCATTTGCATTAGGTATATAAATCATATTACACAAGTTTGATTATACGCACAGTAAAGCAGATAAAGTCAAAAAATTGAGTAAAAGAATTCTACTTTTTACTGATTATTGTGGTAAAATCTTTAAAGCTATCAGTTCAATATATACAAAAATGTAAAAATATAAAAATTTATATCCATTATTATTACGACACAATTAAATTAGACGAACAGCTGTTCAACAGTCTTCATAAAATAATTTTGCCCATTCATAGTTCTAAACTTGAACGCGTAATTCTATTCCAGTGTTGATGATTTAGTACCGATGACAGCAGTCAGCAGGTTTCAAATTATTCAGCATCGAAAACGTAAGTATGTAAACTAAAAAAATAAAGTATATAATATTATTATTCAAGACTTATTTTTATGAATCAAGTTAAAAATTTTTTTAATTTTGTAAATGGTATGTTACTATTTTTAGTAAATAGTTTTTCCTGAATTATTACGCATAGTGATCAATACAGACCTATATTTAGGACGACTCATGTATTATATATTGTGATTGGTATATATAGTGTAATCACGAAAATAGTAAATTTAAAGTTAGAAGATTATATTTACAAAGTTTCTGATAATCTCAAAGTAATTTAATTGTTTTGATTTCATGAAAAAGCTTTTCCCCGAATAATCCACCTCCAGTAATTATAGCCAAGCTTTTAGTGTGAATTAGTTATCCAACGAACTTTCTAGAACTTTACTCGAATTTTCTCTCGGAGAAAAATCAAAGTAAGCTACGCAGTTGAGCGGGAATTTTCCGCTGTGAAAAAATATCTCCATCGTTTTTCAAGTCGCAGTTTGCGTCAATGCAATAAACTTGAAAGCAACCATTGAAATATTCAATAATCAATAATACAACTTTTAAACTTTTATGATCTACTAAAATGATATTTTTGTAATACTAAACTGAAACTACTATAATTGATATTTTGAGTTACAATGAATTAAAAGATGACGTAAAATTTTTTTTTTTTTTCAAGTTAAAAATATTATCGAACAAATAATTTTATTTCATAACTATATCGATAACTAGAATTAAATCTTACATTGAACAGCGTACATTGTCTTTTTAAAAATTTTTTTAGTAAACGATCTCGTAATTTTAAAATATAGAACAAGTATATTTATACAAGTACACTATTTTAAGTGGAATGTCTGACCTTAATATTTTAAGTTTCTTTTTTTTTTAATGTTCGCTCTTTGTTGGAGCTTACTACGTATACTCATCAATACTTATGTAGCTCTTTGGCGATAGAAAATATATATTTTTTTGAGCGAACTAAAAAGATGATCACAAACTCAATGAATATTCTAAACTAATAAAATAAATTACAATAAGTTGTTAATTAATTGATATAATATTAAATGATAATAAATTTAATATTTTCGCTCGTTACATATCAACTTGCTTTCAAGTCTCGATATATTATATTTAATCGCTAATAACTAGCGCTGCGATTTTATATTTAATCGAATATTGGTATTTGATTAAATGGCGATTGGCTTTTAGGAAATGACTATGAGTACCTAAAAGTGTATAATGCAGTACCCGTAATTCATTTCAATCGGCCCTTTACCGACGCCCAATTAATTAAATTTTAAAATCTGCTACAATAATGATTGAAAATGATTCTTAATGCGGATATAAAGGGTTGTTATTCGAGCTGCATAATTAACGTTCATTAATATCGTTCGATTATTTTCTGCTCTTAATAGAGGACGCGGTGACCAAAAGGGTCAAGATAGTATACAAGTCCTCAAAATTATTACTAACAAATGACCAAAAAAAACTGTTACATTAAACTTTTAATTTTTTAAATAACGTTCTTATGTTATTTCCTAAGCTACATTAATTTGCTGCTTGTACTCGACGGGCCGCACCCTCGGATTTATACAGTGAGCAGTTCGCACGCGAGCTGCAGTTTCGACCTGCTGATTTTGTCGCTGCCCTTAAGTACGCCAGCCAATCAGCAGACGCGAAAAGCTCGCCCTTCCCACCCTCCGAGGTATACTTATTCTTTTGCGCTCCGGAATTTCGGAACACTCTGGCTCTCCGTGCTGGACACCGCGCTAGGTTCTCTCAAAAAGGATTTAGCCTGACTCTCGCCGTAGCGACTTTTTCGCTTTTTGCATAAGGCGTTCACCGCTACCTCGCTTAGTGCGCACTATGTTCGCTCCATGCGTATACAGGGCTGACTCCGAATTCTTTTGGAGTCAAGGGAGGAAAAGGGCGGCGGAACTCTCAACCTATAAGAATCTCGCCCGCGTTCCTCCAAGTACCGAAAAACCTCGCCTAATACAATAAAGTAATTTTTATTAATTTGCCTTTACCTAAACCTTTTTCCCACATATACTCTGACGCTGAGCTCACATCAATTTTTTTTATCTCTTTTTAGTCTACTTTAAAAAATGTTTTTACTCGTTGTATGATCAATATATGTAAAATGATCCAAGAAAATTCAAGAAGAGATGGAATTTTCATCAAATTAATACAATTTATTTCAAAATTCAATAGTTATCGGAAATTCAAAGACCTTTGAATTATATAAGTATATATACGACATATCTATGCGGTCGCAAGCTATAACAACGACGCGTACACATATCAGCATCCGAGTCTCCAAGCATGAAGGCCTCTCTTGCGGCAGGCCTAAACTACAATACAGACACTGCCTTAAGCGAGGGGGAGAAGGGGCATTACGTTCCGACTGACCCAGTGGTAAGTATACCGGCCCCGTTGCCCCGCGCGCGCTTACCGTCTCGCCCGTCTCGGCTATAAATAGCACCAGCATACATACGAGTATATATAACACTGGCGGCGGTACTCGATCTCACCTTGATTTCCAGTGCGGTCGCAGAGTCTCTCTCTCACTTGGCAGCAGCGGTCGGCTTATTGGCGGGCCTGGGTCGTTGTCCCGCCTTGACAAGCTTGACGATCCGGGGCCCGCGGCGCACCTCTTCGTTAAGGTCGTTACGTTGCTGCTGCTGCTGCTGCTCCTCCGGGGAATCTAGAGAGCTGCAAGATGAAGATGAGGGGGAGGAAGGGAGTAGATGCAGCCTCAACACCTGTTGCGAACTGTCCCGAACCTGATCGCGTAGCCGCGCGTTGTCTCGGTTCAGTCGCTCGTTCTCCTGAAAACGATGATGGATGTATACATAATGAGGGTTTAGTTCTTCTTCGATTGATTGTAAATTAAAATTATAATTATGTAAGATTTAAAAACGAGTTGGTATATATATTGATCTGCCGGAAGGACCTTACAGAGTACCTATATAATATTTTTGGGGTCGGATAAAAGTCGAGCAGCGCGCGCGCGAGAAAGGGAGGATTGGAGCAGGGAAACGAACCAAGGATTCGGGTCGGCAGACAATAATTATTAAAGGTATTTCCTGGTGGCTATATAGGTAGCATGTTCACCTTCGGCGCTTCGTTCTAATTGGCCCCTTACATATGCGTGCGCGCGAAAAGAAGCTGCGCTCTCTCTCTCACGAGACTGTGCCATCGATCTCTCTCCGACCTGAAAACCTTGAGCTGCGTTTTCAAAAACTAAAAGGTCCCGTCGCACGTTTATATCATTGCTTCCGTGCTCGAAATGCCGCACGCAGTTGGTAACGAACGATTTAATTAATACTCATATTTTTACGACTTTGAATATAGCTTTGAAACTTAAGGTTCTTTTTAAACTGTTGAACATTTTTGATTATATAATTACATTTTCGAGTTCTGGCGAAAGAAATTGCCTCTATAAGTAATTGCAACAAAGCGTATAACACTTATGCTTTTATAGGATAATTAGTTGCCACTTTGACGTACCAGTCTGACACGATTCTATGTAATTGACCTTATTGCGCTGATTATATCCCAATAATTGTATACATTAAAATTTGATCTAATATAGATTCATCTGTCATACAATTATCAACAAAATGTTATTCAATAACAATTTTTTATATTATATTTATATAATATCGATGTAATAAATTCTAAAATATATATACTACCTCTTTGTAATTTTTTAGCTCCTTATTTAATTTAGAAATTTCGTGCTGCAATGCGGATGTGTGCTCAGAAGCATCGCTTTCTTCATTGATAATGGACATTTCACCTCGCCTTCGAAAATCTTGATCCAGCAAATTTTTCAAAGTTCGAATTCTTTCCATGTCTTTCGTGAGATCGTTTTCCAATTCGGTCACGTTTTCCAAAACCTATTTAAATATAATATACTAGTTTGATTGCTATTCATTATTAACTCGTATATGTATAGGTGTATTAAAATTCATTATTTTTTAGTATTAATAATTTTTCTTGGACGTTAACAAGTGTATTGAAAATAAAGCGACTTTTTGTTTCTATTAACTCACATATTCAGTAAAAGATACAAAATATAAAAACAAAAATATGAACCTGTTTATGACGTCGTTCCATTAAATAAAGTTCCTTGATTTGGGCGCTTGAAGTATTTGTTTCCTCTCGTTGGAGCTGTACATTTTGTTGTATTTGTTGATGCAGTTGCATAATATTTGCATTCAGTTCTTCTAATTTTCGAATAGCTTCCTTTTTTTCGTTCATCTTAAACGCCAGTGATGTAATCTTGAATAAATGATAAAAACAATAAAATCATTATTATAGACTATTAAAAGAATTTTATTAGTCTTAAAACTGCAAAATCAACACTCAATTAATTGCCTGCTGAATTTCAACAACATTATACATTTGCTGACACTTCAATCAACAACTAACCATTTAAATCAGTTTCGCGAATACATAAATTCAGCGGTTGACGCGTAAATACGATCCGGCACGCGCCAGAATGATTATTTTTACATTATTGCTATGATACAGTTCTACATTGGCAAAATAAAAAAGCTCTAAGCCGTGTGTATACATGTACATACATATAGTAACCAATGATATAAAGAGAATAAGTTGAGGCCACTTTAGAGGCATCTTTGGCATAAAGTAGCAGAAGAGTGTGAATTTAATAAAAGTGAAAAATAATTAGTCACATTTAATATGTACACATATATAATAAAATAGCAATTCTAATAACATTACAATCTAACTTCAAGCCGTTATTAACATTATAGTGTGTCTTAACTTCCCTTAACCAACTCTTTGTATTACTTTTTGCAAATTTATAAAAAATATCTCTTTTACTAAATATCCGAATTTTCAGTATCAAAGTGACATTAAAATTATAACCGCGCTTAGAATCCAAGAAATCATTAGAAATTCGATGTACGGGAACCACCTTAAATTCACCTTATAATCACGACCAAAAGAAAATTACACTTGGATTTTTTTAACACTTGATGATTCTAATTTAAAATAAGTACTATCAGTAATTAAACTATTCGAGATTAAACTCTCAACAACTTTGCCAATATTGACGATTGATTGATTTATTGCACTGGTTTAGTTCTTAAACTTAATCTGTCACTTTAATAAACTGACCTATATTAATTGAACATACGAGAAAAAAATGAAAGAAAAGTTTTGCAAAACGTCTTCATTAACACTGCATTTCATTTCGTAAAGAATTCTACAATACATTTTACTTATCTAATCTTAATATTTTTTTTCCTCGAAGTCTTTCTTGATGATTCATTTTCATTATTGAAATCGTTTGATATCAACAGTGTTCTCTTTGTTAAGATTCATTATCTCTTTCCACATATATCATATTCAATATGTGATTATGTATTATAAAAAGTATTGTTTTGTATAAATTTAACTAGGCATATCAATAAAAAAACTATAATGAAAATCAAACAAATCGAAGAAAAATTGCGTGAAAACTACAATCCTTCATTTTTGTCTTTTTAATTAAATTCTATTTTTTTTTAGACTTTAACCCAGGTTTGCCCCCTTAATGCGCTAAATTGATCTTCTAAACTACCAACCTGCGCCTTCATCAAATCCGCTTCGCTGCTTTTTTTCTTGTTTAACGGGTTCAAATCCTATTTCAATTACAAACATGCTCACATTAATTTTCTATATATTTTGTATCATATATTGTATCATATTTGTATCATATTTTTTCAATAAAAATTCAATATTGAATTAAGTTCAGGATGAATTGTCATGAATTACAATAAATAATACCTTGAACGAGTTACTAAGGTTGAAAGTGCTCGAAAAGAATGAACTCCGCCTACGAATTGCGACGAAACTTTTGTTGAAAATGCTACCTTGGGAGCCGCTTCGGTGGCGCGTTACGTTTTCCGTGACGTAGTCGCGCAATGGTGGGTTCTCCAATTTAAGCGATTGGTTTATTTTTGAGCAAAGCTTCTTTTCCGAATCCAGTTGCATGTTTAAGTCGTTTCTAATAAATTTGTTCTCTAAAATCTATATAATTATAATTTTAGCACATATAGGGCACATGAGAGATTTACACAGCAGCTGATTAACAATATTATGTTATTTGAAATAATAGTAACAAAATTTTTCAATTATCTGATGAAGTTAATTTATTTGTATGACACAATTAACGTTTATATACTCCAGCATTAATCAAATAAAATAGTTTCGAATAATATATTGTAAAAAGATATATGAATTTCGTACTTGCCTTCGACAATTGATCTACATTATCAGACGATTTATGTAAATTATTCTTCACATAATATAATCGATTATCCGGTGTATATCGAAGAAGGGATACCTCGTCATTCGTAGTTTTCTCTAATTTGTTTGAAATCATATTACCCGAACAGATTACATCTTGCGCATTCTAAATTAAGATTTAAAAAAAGTAACATGAGACGCTCCCTCGCTTAAATTATTTTCAATCAAAAATATTAATACTACAGCTATATACCTCATTACTTTTTTCAATCGGCGAAGTCCATTCATCTTGAACTGATCGTTTCTACAAAAGCAACAATATATATTTATTTTGTATCTTTAATTCGGACATAAAATTCCAATTGGAATCGACAACACTGGAAAATAAATAATTTTGTATAGGTACGAAGTGTTACCGGGATAGATTCACTACCAACCTTCAGATATCCATTGATTAGTTTGCAATGATTGCAAACCCACCAGCCTAGTCCCTCTCTCCAGAGTCTGGCTATGCCGCTGCAAAACGAGCATTTCACATTTACGAGCCAGCGATGCCTGCGAGATTATTCAAAAGAGGCGCTTTACCATTATGACTCGCAGGGAAACATATTATAGATCGAAAAACAACAGAGAACTTTGCGATCAATATACTTAAGAAGGTTCATGCGCGACTCTCTAGTCAATTGAGTATCATTTTAAAATGTTGCTTGATATACGTTAAATACACTAGATTAATCTATCTAAATAAAAGAAATCAATTTAGATGACATTTCCATCAGCAAAAGGCGATTTTTATTAATTTCATTTAGAAATAAAAAATATTTTTTAACATGCAGTATGCCTAGTGTAGTTATTTTTCGTCGGCACGCATGCGCAGATCAGCTCAGCAGATTGTGCGCCGCGGTGCCGCGACATATAAACATATGCTTAACTATTTACTATTTACTTGTGAAATCATGAGTTCTATTTTACACAATGTCAGATGCATCAGGGGAAAAAGAAGAGGGCAATTATGTAGGGTAAAAGGTGTTGTAGCCCGGGAAAATTTATTGAAAAGTATTGAATTAGAAGTAAGAAAAAAATCCAAAAATGTAAGTGGATTTTCAATCTGTTATAAAAGATTTTAATGGAAATTATCTGTACAACGAGGATAGGTTGACGATAATTATGTTGATCCAACCAAACAGACTTTCGGGCGTCGAATCATAGACTTGGAAACTTTAGAGTCAGAGCTGTGGTGTAAGATGTGCAATATACCTTTATCGCTAAAGTACAGAACCAATGAGAGACGAATAGGTTTGCCGAGTGTTTTCACTGTAAAATGTATACAGTGCGAAAAAAACCTATTTGTAAAAAATTGTTTGTAGGGGTGTATTTAATGATAGTAAATAGTTTCCGTTAGTTTTTTTTTTCAAATATCTTGTTTTTGCTCTGACGCATGAACCTCCTTAATAGCTTCTGTATATATTTGTTCTGGGCGCAAACGTATATATTATATGCTGATTTAAGTGAGTTTCGAAAATGAGGATGAATTTAATCGTTCAAGTTGAACAGACGTATATACCAGTTGTTGTAGCCTACATATTGCATTGTTCTCTGTTTGTGGTATATTGGAAAAAGTTTCAAGTTCATTGCTAAAGTCTGCAAACTAGTTGAATTATATATTGTGCGACGACGGCATTTCCAATCTAAATTTCAATTGAAAATTGACATTAACCGCGCCGTCATCCGTTAACATTGTTTTTAAACATTTCGCAAATATGAAATCGCGGGCTACCTATACAACATAGTACAAAATCTATAGGTATACTTACTTAAACTTGCAAAACACGAGAAAACTAGAAAACGCAATTATTGAAGCTGCGACGGCCATGTAATCCAAAGTCAAGCGAGAAGAACCTGCGGCGGGATTAATCTCTGGCACGTAAAAGTTAATAACTTCATCCATCTCCATTGCTACAATACGGGTATATGTTGAGATGATCGTCGAGTGAAGTTATATAAAAATACAATCGAGGAGTCGATAATGGTGTAAGGAGATAGAGAAGATGAAAGAATATATCACTGCGGCTTCGTATTACACTATGGCCTGCGCTCATCCGTTTATCGGAGCTTCATTGTTGTTGTTTTGGTCGAGAGAGCGCGTATATACCTACTGTACCTATTATGTGCGGCGCTGATAACCGCAAACTCGTGTTACACCTGCAGAACGAGACAGTCGCGCTTATTCGCGTCGGACCTGTGCTCGCGGTTTCCAGTTTTATTTTCGTTTATATAAAGCTGTTGGAAATTAGATGATGTCGCAGGCATCTTGTAAAGCTTGAAATAAATTAACGATCGTTTATCAAATCGTCGGATTAGAGCAAAGTTACGCGATAAATCAACAATTGATGAAATTTAGCTTATGTATTTTCTGTAATTATAAGGATGAAAGAAGAGAACAAGTGAGCTGTAATTAACGTCTCTATGCTGTTAATGATGATTTATTCAGTTGAGGTCTACCTCGTGCAATAATTTTACACGTTAGTATAATAAAATAAGCCCTGGTTTTCCGCAAGAAAGTTATAGCCAAACGAATTAGAAAAGAAGATTCATAATGAATTGAATGACAAAGTATAGTTCGTTACGTATATCGGTGGGTAAATTTTTATGGCATTAAAACTAGCTATGCTAATTGGAGTAAATATTATCTCTTTCATGCAAGCAAGCATAAAACATTATGTAAGAAAAGTAACCTGCGAAATATTTAGAAATTACGCATCATATTTTATATCTTAAACCTTCAATTTATATATAATTGTAAAAATTGTTTGATAAGTATAGGTATCTTTCATCGTTGGACAGTTTTATTTTTCAAACTATTGTCTACCATGAACAACTTTCTTTATGAACAATAAATTTAGTTTCAAAAATACTGTTATGTCAGAAGACCAGAAATCTATAAATATTTATAAATATATGCGCATGACACTGTCGACTTGCGTCTGACTAGTCTCCTTCATTTTCTACTTAACTATATACTTATAGACGGGTACTCTTTTTTATTCTCAAGTTAAGACTTATCTTTACCTTATACCAATTTATTAAGATTTTTTTTTTGTACTGTAAACAATTCGATTAACAAAATGCGTGATAGTGACCGAATATACTATAATTTGAAATGTTACTTAAAACGAAAAAGGTGATTAAATGAAAAAATTCCATAATATCTTATTATTCTCATTATTATAGCAAATATACCTTAGTAATATAAATTTATTTACTGATGATGGTCGAGTTCGAAATAACGTTTTTCACGATCATCTATGCATTGTCTTTATTTACATTCACTGCCGAATTGATTCTAATTTTAGGTGATGTCTCTATAAATACGCAGATATACTATTGCAGACACGATTACGAAAGAACTTTGTTAAAACACGAAGCTTATATCTGCTGCTTCTGCTTATATCAAGTGGTATCGAATAGTAATACAATCGTGCACTTTGTAATTCGTCATGTAATTAATAAAGTCGATGTTCATTAAAGCGCGCACTGTCTTCTGACGTTGATGTCATGACGTATTTGTAACCTTTTTGAGACATTTACGTTAATTCAGACTTTCTTACGTCATTTCGTCAAACAATAATATTTAAATAACTAATTGGGTTGTACAATGAGATTAAAAAGTATCGTATATTCTCAACGTTGAAATATTTATTGACCTAACATTAAGAATTATCATTATTTTTTAACGATTAAATCATTCAATATTTAGACGTTATTTCTACAATGTTTCCGAAACTACTACTTTTACTTCGTAATTCACAATACCTACCTACTTACAATTTCCTAATTAAATTCAACATTAAGTAAATATGACATTATTATTTATCAAATGTTATGTCACACCTGTTGAAATTATTGTGACGCATTATTTTCTCTAAATTTTGTTATTCCCGAAAGCAATATATATGTACGACTTTATATTGTCTTGATTATTTCAGATAATTATATCGCTTTTATTAGACCCACCATAAAAAGAGCAATAAAGATATATATTTAAGACGCTCAATTAGAATTAGGTTATTTTTATGACCTCGAAAATCAATTTAAAAAAACACGTCTTTATACATTCTTTTTAATTTATATAAAACATTTAACACGAATATTCTGACTAAATAAATTATCAAGCGTAACTTTGATATTAGAATCTTTGATGCCTATTGCCAGATACTTCCATTATATACATATACAATACAAAAGTTGCTCCACAATGTTCGATCCCAAGCCCGGCCGAGTCCTTCGTGCTTCCGAGACCGGCAAAAGAAAAGGCACGTATATGACAGCTGCTCAAAAGGCCATATACTTATGTGCGCATTAGCGCAGAAACTGCGCAGAAAATTCATCGACAGTATAAGTAGCCGTCGACAAAGAGACGCGGGCGCAGTGCAGCCGCACGCGCCGCGCGAAATTCCTCGGCGCGCCGGGGTTGACTCATATATGCCACGCGAAGAGAGGAGAGAGAGGCGTGCATCATGCGGATGTATATATACATACACAGCACAGTATGTGCCGAAACGTGTGTGTGTGTGTATGTGCCTTCCTTCATTATACATACATTGAGGGTATACTCGACTCATGTGGCCACGTTACACACAGGAGGTAGGCGCTCAGACACGCCCGTCATATATGACAAGGGTGTTGAAGGCGAGGGCGAGAATAATGAAGTAGGGAGAGTCACTTTTCTCTCCCTCGATCCCTCTTACTCCCCTCCCTTTTGGGGGATAATATCCGCCTGTACATATATTGTGTATAGGTATATGCATACAGATGTATATGTACATACACTTTGCGAATCGGGGAAATTGCCGGGCGACCTTGTATAAAGCCTCGTGCCGGCTTTTGCACCTCTCGGTATTATATACATATACATATACCTAGGTTTTTATATAACGTGCAATCAATTTGAAATGCCATTGGCCGACCAGCGAAATTACGGCTGGCGACGACGGCGGCGCCAATTTTTTCGTCATGTATTATAAGTACTATATAATATATATTGTGCGCCCGACGGAGAGATAAGAGGGGGAGTATAATATAGAGGGCTGCTGTCGTCGAAAAAGGAACGGGTATAGGTAATGTGTCTATGTAGAGATGGCCTTGAACTCCGACGGACGATAAAATTTTAGCGGCGGATTTAATTCTAGTAGTGGTTGTTGACCTTTAGGCTTTTAAGTATAAGGCATATAGCTTGTGTAGAATATGAAGATATAATTAATCCAATGTGAATTGCGATTTTTTAAAAATTGTTTACAAGTTTTTATATTCAACTTCAAATGTAGCTTTTTTAATTGTTACATAAAAATATTCGTATTTTTATTTAGCAAAATCGTTAAATATTATAGAAAAAAATTACAAGTATTTAGTAAACATTTTATTGGAATTAGTGGCATCAGGAACATATCTGTTTCATACAGAATATATTATATAAGATAAACAGAGAATTTTTATTGATGCACTTCACAAGTGACGTATAGGATTATTATATGAAATTCGCGTGTTATCTCTTATTAAAAGAAGTTTATTAGAATCGATTAAAAGATATAGGATAAAGTGTTCCATCAATGTGGCCCAATGCTAAATTGACCGAATTATCTATAAGTGATGAAGCCTTATAGTCAAAATATTCTTTTAAAATTTTATCTTCGTGTAAAGTCAATATCACTTATTGTATTTAAATTATTTTATGTTTTTGACATTTCCACACTAAATTTTATTAGAAGATCACAATGTAATCATAATATAAGAAAAATTGTAATTGAAAGAACAACAATTGATGATAATACAACATAGTCTTAGCCAAATTTACTATATAAACATACAATCAATTTTTTTTTCGTAAATATGGACCATCAATCATTCGACTTATATCAATATACTTATTTATATCTACTGCATGATAAGCTTGTCAAGTTGAATTCCCAAACTAACATTAAATTGAATTATAAACCTCATTATGGTCTTATATACTATCTAATTATGTGCACTTCTTGCCGATTTTAGCTGCTACTTTTAGATTTAGTTTTTTTTATTTATCAATATAGTTATTTACAAGAATATGCTTTCTATAGATCAGAATGAGTCAGCACATACCATTACATATTTCATAAAGTGATTTTTCAAATTTAATTATATAGAAAGATTATTATTTTACATAAATAAAATAGAAGGTATAATTCTGTGATAAAATGAATCTTCTCTTTATTGTTACTGAAGAAACTATATGCATATTATATGCTGAAAGCAGTATGAATCACAACGGTGAGTCATACATATTTTACATTCAAAATGTACAGTTACGCTCGTTCTTAATAAATATATATTCTATCGGAAATGTGTCTGTAAAATTAAAATGCTAAAAAGATATAGGTAAAAAATTAAAAATAAAACATCTTATCAGGTAAGTTGAGAAAATCTGCATTATAAAATTATTATTGGGGGTCATTAAACTTTATGCAAAAACTAATTATTAATTTGTGCGTTTGTATAATCAATAAAAGATTTGAATTTGCATTTTAATGATTTTTATGATGGTAATTTTGTCTGAAATTTTTGAATCGAAAATTAATTTCTAATTTAATACATCAATAATAATATGTATAAACAAACAATTCAAAGAAAAAACTTTACTTAAGCAGACCTGGGAAAAAATTTTTACATATGATTATATATTGAATTTGACCTTATATAATAAGTTATATGATTATACTATCAATCTATATATTATATATAATAAATAATCAAATAAAACTTTTTTTCCTGGGGTGCTCAAAATATAATTAGAAGAGCATTTTTTTCATAAATTAAATATTTTACGAGTATAGTCACCATTTTATTAAGTAGTTAATCTTAGGCTTGATTATATCGAGTACTAGTGTATAGGTACTTGAAAGTTATATAATTTCTTCAGTTTTTAATTCTACTATCTTCAATCCTCTATAGATTGCCTTAAGCTTATATAAAAAATGTTCAATTTCAATATTTTCCCAAATTGAATTAACGCCTGTACGCATTTATTTTACTATACCTATGGTCGACTTTATAAAATAAGTACGCTTACGCCAACGATGTAAGTATATATCGAAAATAGCTAAAAGAAGGAAGAGCGCATAAAGGATGGTATAGTACGTCTAAAAGCAAACTAAAAGAAAAAAAAGTTGAGAAGATATCGACCTGTCGAATACATCTATTTGCGAAACATAGTACCTAGAAGCGCGTAAAAGTAGATGGAAAATGCGAGAACGATCCCTCATACGTATTATATGTATGTGCACGTAACCGGAACTATACACAGAGAGAAGAAAATCTTTATATTAAAGGAACGTTATTTACTATAAAAAAACGGACGTTTGGATACGGACAAACGAATATTCGTTTACAGTTAAATCATATTTCTTAATAGT
>UXGD01003517.1:0-20173 GCA_900474315.1 Torymus auratus | reverse complement strand
AAAAGTGGGAGTTTTGATTTTGATTTTAAACATGACCATGGCCATGACCATGACCTTGACTCAAGGACATATCTGAAAGTAAAATTTTCCGCTCTTTCCATTTACGGGGTCTAAAGTGGAGGTTCTCATTTAAAAAAAATCGATTTGACCTTTAAATGACGTTCATTTCTTACCTCAAGGTCATGGTCATGGTCACTATCCGTTTTACCCTCCAAACCCTACAACTTTTGTATTTAACACTTTGTCTGCTATGCCTAATTATGGGAATGTTTTGATGAATTGATTGATTTTGATTTTAAACATGACCATGATCATGACCTTGATTCAAGGACATATCTGAACTTAGAATTTTCCGCTCTTTCCGTTTACGAGGTCAAAAGTGGGGGTTGAAAAAGTCGATTTAACCTTCAAATGACCTTGATCATTGACCTCAAGGTCATGACCGAGGTCACCATTGGATGTCCCCCTACAACTTTTGTATTTAAAACTTTGTCTCGTATGCCTTATTATGAGAATGTTTTGATGCGTTGATTCAATTTGATTTTAAACATGATCATGACCATGATCATGACCTTGACTCAAGGACATATCTGAACGTAGAATTTTCCGCGGTGTGGAGCAGCGTAGAGTGGCGTGGAGGAGCTCAGTACCCTGCTGCTGGCTCCAACAAAAACGGCAGTCAGTTAAAAGGTTTTAGATCTTCAGTATCACCGTGTTTGTCAAGATAAAGTGTAAGTGGAGGAGAAGGTGGAGGAGTAAGTGGAGGAGTAAGTGGAGGAGTCAGTGGAGGAGACGTGGAGCGGAAATGGAGAAGATGTGGAGCGGCGTGGAGCAGCGTGGAGGAGCTCAGTACCCATTTTGACGCTTACAACTATATAATATAGGGAGATATAAATCTCCGCTCCACGCCGCTCCACCTCCTCCATGCCCCTGCACCCCCTCCACTTCTTTTCCACAACTTCTCCACTTCCACTCCACTTTTTACCGTCAAATTCTTTCAATTTTTACGTTATTTTAAAGGAGGCTCCATATCCCTCCACGCCGCTCTACCCCCCTCCACGCCGCTCCACACCCTCCACGACGCTCCACGCCCCTCCACGCAGTAAATCGATTCCTCGTCGTTTTTTATATAAGAGAAGACTTCTAGTGCCATTTTTCCATAAACATTTAACGAATCGTGTAGAAAAGTCATTTTTTCGATTCCTATATTTTCGTCGTTTAACACCCTGTATAAAAATATTTAATAACAATATTAAAAAAAGCGGTAGGCTATTTTATACTTTGGGATGTGTAGGTCCGATTTTCACTATACAATTCCCATAATTATTATTTTCCGCGTGAAGACTGATTTTTGTCCATTTTTTCAGCGTTTCGGGCTCCTGTGCAATGGCGAGTGTCACAAGCCCTAACGAACATATTTTGGCGACTTTGTTTGAGGGAATATCAACCAACCTTGTTACCGAGAAGGGTTTGGCAGCAAGACAAGGAACCTCTGAAAATAGATGACGTGGTTCTCATTGCGGATTTTAACATACCTAGATATACATGGTTAAAAGGTGTGGTGGACAAAATTTTTCCTGGCTTGGACAACCAGACGTGGGTTGTAGAGGATCGTACAATACGAGGGAACTACGTCGGACCATTAGCAAAACTTATTCCGTTAGCAACAGAATCTACAGCAGAAGTTTATTTATTTTTATATATTTTTATGTACTGTTTTGTATATTTTTCTATCATTAATTTCTCCATTAAATTCTCCTTTAATTTATTTAGATTTCTTCAAGCAATGACCTATTTTGTATTTCGTCGAGAGAATATAAAGTAGCACTGAGAGAGCACATACCCTCGAAGCCGGACCTCGAAAAGTGAGAATTCGATTTTGAGCGCGACGCGTTCCGGATAGAGCCGGAACGTGATGTGTAAAGCGAGATCCCGCGAAAACATAACCAAAAGAGCTCGAAATAGAGTGGAAGAATATGGTTGCGCCGACTCGTGGCGTCGGCGCGCCCGACGAGTGCTGCTGAAGCTGTATTACTAGCAGAGTATGACTTTTGTACAATTATCGCCCACACGGGTCATCCAGCTCAGTGTTGGCCTCGCACTATTCCGACTGTAGGGCATGTATGTCTCTATATACTGTATATATAGATGTACATTTCTTGCGGTCGAGGTGGTGCGGGGTCGGCGATGGTCCCGCTGGGATCAGCGTAGTCTGGTAAATTGGCGCACTGCGTTGTTCCGCCCGTTTTGTAAAATGGTGCCCTTGGTACGCCTCACACCAGGGTCAGTTAGTATAAAGCTCTTCATGAGTAACCTTGCACCTTTCAATAAAATACACATTAAGTGATAATATAGAATTGTCTGTGCCTCCATCCCTTTGTCAATAACAACTACTTTTGCTAAAATAAATTGATATTGCACCGCAATGGTAAATCGTGAATTTATTGGGTTGATAGTACTCTTTATAAAGTAGGTATTACTTGTAAAAATATAAAACGGTTTCAAAAAATTACCGGTAAAGCGTCTTTGATTTTAAATTCAAAGATTATGCAAAAAATGGTGTAAGATGGACAAAAAATTAATAAATATAATTATCGAAAAATATTAAAGAAAATTTGATATTATTAAATTTATGTATGGACATGGTTTTTTCATTTATTTCAATTTTAATTATTTTCGACAGTATACTAGCCATAAATCAAATGTATCAGAATGTTAACGATTAATTTCAACACTGCAAAGAGTGCGATAACTTTTGGATATAAAAACGAAATTTTCACGAAAATTCGATTTTTTCCGTTTTACATTTTTTATTCGCAATAAAAAACGAAATAGAATTTCGATAAACGGGTTGTGTGAGTTTATTTTCAAAGAAATTTTTAAACTAAAAATACAAGTGAAAAGTGCACAAGTGAAAACAGGTTTGTGACATCATTTTAGGAGTTACGTACATTTGAAAATCGCTAAAAATGACAAAAAATGAGCGATTTTCTCCATCTCCACTTAATTCAATCATTTTTGATCATTTTTAGCGATTTTAGCGATTTTAGCGATTTTAGCGAAATGTACGTAACTTTGCGCCAAATTGACCGATTTTAACGATTCACATACCAAATTAAATCCCTTTTCTTCTATTTTAATCGCTTTTTCGTGAAATATTTATTGTCACCTTTAATAGCTTGCTATTGGTTAATCATCTGTGACCACTTTTCGTCCATTTTTCCCATGTTAAATTCCCATAAGAAAAATGGATTTTTTCGTAAAACGATGTCACGAAGCCGTTTTCGCTTGTTCAACTGTGATTTCGTATAGTATGAGATACACAGATTAAGAAAAAACGTGCACCAAAGGTGTGCTCCTAAAAAAAATTTTTGCCAGTTTTCTGACACAAAAAGTGTGATAGTTTGGCGGATTTACTCATATAACCGAAAATCGACGTACCTCAATCCATCAACAGGTGTCTTCCTCGTTTATTACCTCAACTCTCTATTACATTTCCCGCACCATCACTATAGTCAATCTTTCACTCTCTCATCTATTACAACCGCAAATAAAAAAACAACGCAACATGCGTTTCTATAATACGCAGACGCATAGGAGGTGACGCGCGTCTGTTTTTACGGGTCTGGCGTGCGCGCACACGCCCACCGATCGTTTGACAGTTTCCACTGTCCCGAGAGCCGGAGAGTCTCGTTGGTTTTTTTCTTTTTTACGAAAGACTTGGAAACTCGTGTATTGCCTGTGGCGTATAAGCTGTTGGCTTGGCGCTTTGGGTTAATTTTTGGTCTGTATAAGTTTTTGAAATCTTTTCTAATAATTAATGATAATTAATTATGTGTCAACTTTTGAGTAAAAATTTATAAACAAAAGTCAAATGGCAAAAATTTATTCTATTATCTGTTGATGGAATTGTAATTACTGTTGCCAAGTTATTTAGTATACTTAGAAGCTCGAACAATTGAATTCCACCTGCTTAAGTAAACCCTGCAGAGACGCTTCTTTTATCGGACGTCGACGACAATAATACTGGATTTTCATTCGGAATACTTGTAATTGTTGTTGGAAGAAAACGTGATGCGATGTCGCTTCAGTGTGTGTACCTGCTGCGGGACAACAATGCGCGAATGGCACGAAAAGCGCAATTTTTTTATCGGCCAGGCGTGAAAATATTCGCTTTCGTGAACGCAAACATCGAGCGTTTTCTCATTCTGAACGACCGTAGCCAGGCGGTTATCTGCTTTCGCGCGAATTTTTTGTTTACAAGATAGCATTTTGTGCCGAAGGAATCTTTTTATATTAAATAAACAATTTATAAATATAAATGGAGCATTCCGAAAATATGATAAGACTCATCGGAATAAAATTGTCTAAGACATGCGGTTGAATTTTAAATTTTATTGGTATGGTCGTTCAGAAATGGTTATAGAAACATTTTTTATCAACGGGTATATGAAAATACGTGACAGATTTTGTTATTTAATTGTTTTGATTATCTTTAATACTATAAATATAACATTTTTTTCACAATTCCCGATGTTGATTAGATAAATGTACAATTTTGAATGCATAAACCATATAGTTTTCCTTTCTTTTGAATGATTTCTGTATCACATAATAAATACCAAAATAGTGATTTCGATCCCAAAAATAGTATAGTAAAATTATAAAATTATATTTCATATTCGTTCAAGTCACTAAAAAGTTTTCATTAATCAAAACTTGTTTATTATGTCATCAAAAATTATTTTTTAAATCTGTCACGTAATCCGTGTTGTTGTTGTTATTTAGTCTTTGGTATGAGGAAGAAAATACATATAATTATATGAAAAATTAGTGTCAAATAAAGCTTCTGAATCGTTACTATAAAAATTAACATATTTAAGCTCTTGCTGTCTTCTAAAATAATTTATGAGAATTTCAACATTATTAGATTCTATTTTCTTTCTCAAAGGATAATTTAAAATAATTTTAACAAGCTAATAATGAAGATGAAACTGCCAGTTATTGGACTGCACAACATAAATCGACTAGTGAATATAAATGAAATTTAAAGGACGTTAATCATCGTCGTTTATTATAATTTCGATAAGCATTGCAATACTAAATCGAAATTTTCCAATTATCTATACTGACGTAGAATCCAGCAAGTTGTATCGAATAGGAAGCATCAATTTCATCCTCAGCTTTAGCGTCACTAGCCTTCCCTACACAGAAAAGGAAAAGGAAAGGAAATACTCACTGGCTGAGAGGCTCGCCGCGGCGCTCAACTGATGCTGGGCGCTCCCAGGCGTACCGGCAGCCCCGGAGCCCTGCCTCCTTCCCCCGGAGCTAACCGCCGTGGCGTAATTCGTCCCGGGCAATCCGGTCTCGCTTCCTGCCGTCGCGTAAGTCGGCCACGAGGAGACATCCACAACCGCTGCCGCTGTGGCCTGGGGCGACGCATAGGTCGGCGAGAACCTGGTGAACCTCGAGCTGAACGGTTGCGAGAAGGCGGGCAGAGTCTGGTGAGCAACCGTCCCCGAGGATTTGCTGCCGCCGTAGTCCTCCGTCATCGGTGGTAGCGTACCGCTCAAACTCGGAACTAGAGAGATTGATGAAAAAGACACAGGGATGGAGTAATGGCTAGTCGCGCGGTACCGCAGGGTAGTGAGAGTATAATGTGCAGCGTTAAAAAGCATTTTTTCACTAACGCGCACAATGTACATCAGAATCCAAAATATGTCGCCACGTACAAAAGTAATTACCTTGGGTTTGCCACAGCTGCTGGGACGGTGGCGCCAGATCGGCCGTGTTCATGTAGATGGGAAAATTCGTCGCTGAGCCAGTGCCACCTCCGATGCTCCCCACGCCGGTCATTCTGTACAAGCCCGAACTGCAACAAAACAAATACATCATTATTAGAGATTTTTTCTTTTAATGCCTGGCTGTGTGATTTTAATCGCTCGCGTTATCATCGACAAAGTGTCGACACATATATTTGGCCGGCGTGTGTTTAAAAAATATTGTAAATTAAAATTTATCTTTATTGGAGCTGAAATTACCGTGCATTTAGATAAATAGCACGGCGAATTACTTATCTCTTTCACATGATGATTATATATTTTTCGCTACCTAGTGATTAACGCTATAATAAATATATAGCTCAAAATGTCTCCATCCCTTGCCTATCCGAAAAATGGAAGGACACCGGTGTGCAGGCGCTATCCCGTTATACAGAGGCGCAGCGCGCCCGGAAGCTTCCGCATCATGCGGGTGCGCATGTATATTATTACCTATACCTGGGGCCCAGCGACACGACTACTCCATTACGGGGCCCCCCGGACCTGTACGCGCCTGCGGGCCAAAGGATTCCTTCCGCTAATGCGCGCTCGGTTTGGGATTCGGTGCTGGGGCTGCAGCTCGGGCTAAGTATACGTGGACGGACAGAGTCGCGGAAGAATGTTCCACTGAGTGGCTCTCTCTCTATAGAGGTGCGGTTAAATCTATCATTATTATCATGCGAAAGGGTTACTTCCAAGATGAGAAATAGTTCGTTATTAGTGCTTTTATTAATTACCGATATTAATAGGTGTACTTGAAACTATTATAATAAGCCTTCGAAAATGGCTTTCCCGTAACAATAATGTCGAATCCGCTAATAACAGTCAATTATAACTCATTAAAATCCCATTATTTCGTCGTCGTCGTCTCGTATTCCCCCGTCAAGGTGTACATATATATTTTTATCTGATCGCGGAAAAGATTTGGGCACGATTTTTCGGGATCCCAAATCGATGACACATCGCTGCAACAGCGGCTTCGAGCTGGTCGAATTCTTTTCCGGATTTCAAATGCCAGAGAGAATACAAGTTATCGTTTTCCTGCCATTTTTTCGTTATTATTGGTAATAATTGTACGTTGTATGCAAACTTGACACGTTACAGCTTATTAAAAATAACGAATATGTTTATATATACTTGAATGTTTTTTGTTTTACCGAATATAAAATTTAGTTATTAAATGAAGAGAGAATATCATCGATGTTTATGTATTGTGCTAATTAATTGTGACGAGGATGGAAATGTAGCCGCGCATGACTAAAGAAATAAGAAGTAGAGCGAGCTCTCGCGGAGTCGCAACTACTTCCCCAAACAACTTTTGATACACACCAAACAATCATGAGAGGCTCAACCGTGTCGTGTCTTCCTAAACAACGTAACGGCTAATAATAAATGACTCCTCTGTGCGCGTCTCGTTAAAAAAAACAACTTCTTTTTTTCTTCAATTCGACAAAATATTATAAATCCAAATGTTTTCTTTGACTAATCGCTACAGCGGCTCGACAGCGTCTATCAATCGTATAATTTAATAAGTCCAAGATATACATATATCGGCTATTATCTCTGATAGAAAAATATATACAGCGTCTTAATTAGTTTCTAATGCTTCGCCGGAATTCCTAATTAACGCGGTTGAACCATTTGTCGACGACGAGACACTTGATATATTCCTTCGCTCGAATAAAAAAAAAATTTCAAGTTTCCTTGAAGAAAAAAAAAGTCAATAATGAAACCAACCAAAGTAGAAAAAGAAAAGTTAATAATACTACAACGTTAAAATTTCAAAACATTTTTCAACCATCGAAAAAACAAAAGAAAAAAGAAAAAAATACCTCGTGCTCTCCATATCGTCAGACAGCTCAACTCTCACACTAAATGCAACTCCACGACAAGCTCTCCGCCGATGCACCGCACAAGCGACTCTTTCTCCTCGCTCCCTGCAGCAAACTAAACTAACTCGTACACTTACTCCTCGTGCAGTGCATGCACACGCGCGCACAGGAAAATCCGGGCTTATCTCTCCTCTCTCTCTCTCTCTCTCTCTCTCTCTCGGCAGAGTTTACGCGGGACGCGCGTTAAAACACAAAACGCCCGCGGAGATGTCAATACCGAGCGAGAGACGGCCTTGGCGCGATGGGCTCGCGGCACGTTCGGCTGTATAATACGTGCCTCCGCGAAGCCCCTCGTCGCACGCGCAGCGCGCGAAAATTCTTTGCTCGTGCATACATACATGTGCATGTGTGCATGTAAGAGGAAAAATGAGCATCTTCGATTTTGCGCGGAGATTGCGCCGCCCTGATTATGTGTCAACTGGGAGTTTCATGGATTTGGCTGACAGTAGATGGATTTTTGATGAATAACGAAGAAATATTAAAAAGAAATGTATAATATGTAGCAAACGAATATGATTTATGTTTGCTTTAAAGAGCCTGTATATACACGTGTGTATTGTTTCCACGAGCTTGGACTTAAAATTCACGCTTCTTTGTTTTACAGCTAACAAAGAGCATATAACTACTGAATCCGTCAAAAAAACGAACGCGTGCGCTTCCCAAATGACTCATATACTTATTGACGCCTACGAAATTCGGCAGCGAATCGTCAATATCGCGTGTGGCCGTCACGTGCTTTCCACGCGCGAAAAAAACTGCAGCGTCCGCGCGTCGATCCTTGAACTCTAGCATTAAAAAAAGACGCGATTCAACCGAAAATCCGATATACCTACACGTACACACACACACAAGCGGTAGTAGCGTGGTGGTTCGGAATACTACGTTCGGCTTCATCATCGAATGTAATATGTGTGTATATATATATATATAAATGATGACGCGCCACTCAGTAGGTCAGGTCAGGTCCCCGGTGGTATTGGTTTTCTTAGCGTGTAGAATAAATAATACGTACGTATAATGTGACTGTTTTTCATATATATAAAGAGGAATGACTTTATTGGTTCTATTAATAAAGCTATTAAAACGTTTTATTTGTTTATTTTTTTCCAACATTAGCTGAGTTTTACACCAAGTTTGTACACAGGTAAGCATTATTTACTTGGAGGAAAAGTGACTGTGTGCATCATAGTAAGGTCGGATCGTTAAACGCCGAGGCGAGCGGTAAAAACGCATTTGGCCATAGAGGATACTATGTTGACGTAGCGGTTTTCATTGTCTCGGATGTGTTCTGCGAGCTGGACGTAAGAGGAACCGGAATCGCCGGCGCGAAAGTCACGGATGCACTTGCACGCCTTACATACGCAAACAAACGCTCATGAAGCTTATAGGGTGGAGTACAGTTTAGAGGAAGACGGCGGAACGAATGGCCGAATCGAAATAATGAGTTGTTTGCTGTGCGTTTTCAAATGTCAAAATGATGTTTGAAACTAAAGGTTTGGCGTATACTTTATAAATTTTAATTACACTTTATAAAATAGAGAATAATTAACTTTATAGAAATCGTGTTGTGAATAAATGTTGCAAATTTCTTTCGAGTCCGGAGTGTGGTATATATTTGAGACGGGAAAAAATGTATTATTTATATAAGTTTCCTACGTGATGAACAAAGCTGAAAAATGCGCTTGAAAAGAGAATTTATTTATAAAGTCCAAAGGCATAATTTTAGCTAAATTAAAGTAAAACCTTGCTTTTTGTACTGGCAAGACGAGGACGAGGAAAAATGAATAATAAACAACGGAATAGAATAGAACAGCACTTTTCGATGAATATTCTAGCGTACGATACAACGAAAGACTTGAATGCAAAGCCCATTTAACTTGTATAGTGTTTTGTATTTAAAAATCTTAATTGTAATTATTTAATATCACGATATACCTTTAATTCAAAGTATGTATATAATATTTGAAGAATAGAAATATACATAGTAATTAAATGATAAATCTGTTAAGGACGAATAGCGTCATTCGCGCGAAGGAGCAAAACAGAATGTTTAAATAGGCAAAGGAAGCCAACGCCGCTCGGCGGAAGGAACTATAAGGGCAAAGTAGAAGGGATAAGAGAGGAAGTGTGTAAGTGCATTAGCATAAGGTGGCATGCGCGTGCGCGTGCACGCGCGCCTGGAATTCCGCTTGTGTCGCGCGCCAACGGCCAACACGTGCGCGCACCGTATGTCTATATAGGTAGGTATATAATAGTGTAATGAGTAGACACGCTCGCTTTCATGGGAGGCAAGGAGGAAATTAGTATATCCCCCTCGAACTGTCTGCACCTGGTGGCTTGTTGCGTAATTCTTGCGTGTAACGGGAGGGCTCTCTCATTCGGCTTTCTTAAACAATTATATTATATCTCAAGTGTAATTTTCAAAATGATTTTTCATTTCAAGAAAGAGGCCTTTATTCAAACAAATAGTACCGCGTCAATATATATTTCACTCAACCTGCAAATCCAATACCCGCTCTCGAAAGCCACTCAATTGCCATATTACAACCACCCACTCGAGCTGAAACGTATAGTCACCGTCACGCGAAAGACCAAAAATACAGCAAGGAAAAGCCAAGTACGCATTACTACACACGCGCTCGCTCGCTTACGCGCGAATGCAAAGGAAGCTTAACGTCGTCTCCAGTTGCTTCCGAGAAGCTCTCTCTCTCTCTCTCTCTCTCTCTCTCTCTCTCTCTCGACACGCTAATTGCCGGAACGAATTCCCGTCAGAGTCCTCTCTCCGCTCGCTATATACAGTATACCTACACATAAGCTTTCTCTTTCCCTAGCCGAGTGCAGCGCGTACATTACGGAATTCCGGCGGCGGCAGAGATCGAACCTCGCGATGCAGCGCCGAGGGTTTACTACTTTTTAACGAGCTCTCGATGGTTTTCGCACGCGCGAGAGCGACGTGATGGAAAATTGAGAGGTCAAACAAGCTGGAAATTTTCGAGGGGGAGAGTCCTGAGTTATGACGGCTAGCCCTTTCGGGGTTTATTACCGTAGGGAGGAAATTTTCTTTGGGGACTGACTTTGAGCATGCTGACTTTTTTAATGATGGATGATATAAGGTTAGTCAATTTTGGAAATACTTGTATGCACTTCCTAAATATTCTTATTTACGGGCATCGTATATTACTTACGATGTAAAATTATACTGGAATAAAGGCATTCAATTCTCATTACCCATTGTTTAACTTTACCAAAACCAGACACGAATACGCCCGCGATTTTCAACTAAAACACCAAAATTTCTCCTATTTCACGAAAAAATGAAAAATCTAAAAATAAATCCGTATACTCCCCCCGAACGCACTGCTTCTTCTACAAAAGAATCTTTCTCATCCTCCCACTCTTTCTTAAAAAAAAACGCAACATGGCAAATATTCCTCGCGTCGTAGTCTTATAGGCGACTGAACTCTCTCTCTCTCTCTCGCTTTTCCTCTCGCGTTATACGACAGGGGACACCGGCGTCGTCGGCAGCTTGTTTGCGTATTACAATTACGCGCAGAAGAGGTTCTTCACCGAGTTCGCGGACTGCGAGCTCCCGAGAGGAATGCAGAAGCCGCGAAATCCAATACGCGCCGGGGGTTATGGCCCCGGCGGCCATTATCATCTCTGAAGTCGACGCTTGTGTGTATGTGTCTGTGTCCGAAGGGAAGATAAGCGAGCGAAGCTGCGAGTAGCGCTTCTCACGTTTTCGTGAGCGGGAGATCGAGGGAAGGTGAGCTGAAAGACGAGCGGTTTTATTGGAAATATCCTAGGGCTGAGACTATCGGTTGAGGAATTCTCTAATCGAATTGTTAATATATCATTTATTTGAGAGAAGAGTTGAAGAAGATTAAACTGAGCTTAGGATGACCGGACACTAATTTTGCCGAATCCGTATCTTATATAAGAGAATTGGAACGATAACACCTATACTAACATTCAAATTAAGATATATAATATAGAGTCAAAGCTTCTATATCATTTACTCCCCGTTTTATCTCCCGCAATATATTCTAAAACTCCGAAGCTATCATTATCGTTAAACATCCGAAATATTAAGTTTTTCTATAACGCGCTCTAATATCATCATCATCATCATCTTCTTCTTCTTCTCCTCCTCGGCTCAGATAATAACCATATACCAATATCGAACCGAGCGAAATTCGACAGTGTAAAAATAAATTAATCAGCCTGACGCTTCTACATAACCAAGCGCCGCGACGATAAACCCATATACAGCACACACACACACACACATGCACAGACACACACCCACACATCACATAAGACGATAATAGAAATTCTGCGCCTCTGTTTGTAAATTCTAAGGTACATTTTAGACAAATGAAAATCTATGTAAAGCATTGTCTCCAACAGCTGATTCTCCATTATCAAATTTCATAGAGTTTATTTTCTCCCTATCCTCGCTTCTAAAATGTTCATGCCTCGCTCCTGCATAGAGAATACCAAGATCCCGTGCCAATCCGTGTACTCTTCCATATCTGAAAACCAACCATATCCTAGACTCGAGCTCTGCCCAGTCACTATATATATGCCGATTATTCGTCACACGTCGGGGCCGATAAGCCTCGCGAGTTGCTCCGCGTACACACACATATACGGGGACAAATATTTGCAGCCTCGTCGCAAGGGGAGCAGCAACAGCAGCGCGCGCGCATCCGGCATGGCGCATTCTCTCTTTCTCTCTCTCTCTCTCTCTCTCTCTCTCTCTCTCTCTCTCTCTCCTCTCCAGATAATCCTGCGCGATAAGTATTGGCCCCGATAAGCGGGGGAGGGAGCTTTCTTTCTTTCTTTAGACGCGAGACAAACGGTCTCTCTGTTGTGTCGAGCTGCGCGCGGAAAGTTTCGAATCGATGACAATACTTCGTTAAAGCGACTTTATTATATATAGACAGATAAAGATAGACTTTAACATTCGGCTGTGTATTCATTCGGTCATCGTCTTAGTACGAGAGGAGAATTTCATATAAATTTCGTTATACATTTTACTTAATATTTACAAGACCGGAGGCGAGCGAGCGCCTAATCTTATCGACGATTCGGAGAGCGTTCACTCTCTCGGCTCCTGAATCGTTTATCTCTCCGTTCGCGCTAAAATTATATATACACGAGAGAGTGTGTATGTATCTCCGACCGAAAGATTTCGATGTGTTATAAGTACAGACAAATATATTGGAAAATAAAATAATGTATTCTATCATCGACGAACTTATTATTATTCGCTACTTGCAATGTCAAGGCTATAGGACGTTTGGCCGCCGCGACGATATCTCCCCCCCGTGCTGCGCTATCGCGCAGAGACCGAATCTCAATCATCATAGAGTAAATATTGTAGCAGTGTGTGTGTGGATTGGACAAAATATGCTGTTTCTGATCCGTGTGGGATTTTCTTTTTGTTGAAGGATTGAAGGTCGTCGCGCGATCGCCGGTATCGATTTCTTTTAGGACCTTTGATCCTACATGGATTTTAAGCGTTATAATAAAAGATAACCCAATGGTTTGCATTTCAATTTAATATATTTTATAGGTAATTTTAAATTATATTAAAAAACTTTTTCATATATATATTTAGGAAAAATATTAAATGCGTTTTCAAACTGCGTAGGAATATAATTCAAGGAAAACTATAGCAGTTTTAAATTGCGATCGCAACGAGCGTATAAACCGCTGCAGCCGCCGCGATCAAACTCGAGCCAATCAATCAACAACTTGATTCCGCGCACTCCACACGCCACTGCACCTAATGAAAGGAAAAAAAGCGAAAAACAAATAAACTCACTGCATCTTCGCAACTCCGTCGCAAGCTCCTCTCTTTTTTCTCTCGCCTATCTCCTATTATCTCCACCCGCCGATTTGCGAACCTCTGTAAATATATAAACAGCAGCTGCTGCGACCACGTTCTATATATATATATCTCGGTATTGAAAAAAAGTAGAGTCGAATCGTGGAGTGCGTGTCCCGTATCTGTCACCGTGCGAGCGGGTACTGAGGTAGGAGAAAATCTGCCGAGAGCAGAGAAGGTGGCGACGACGACGACGACGAGCGCAGGACTCTTCCCCTCAAGTCTCTCCTCCTTCGCTTTTTCTCTCCTTCGCGAAGCCGCGCACGCGGGCTCGTATACGACGCGAGCGTGTAATATAGTGGGGACGAGTAGAGAGAGAGAGAGAGAGAGAGAGAGAGAGAGAGAGAGAGAGAGAGAGAGAGAAAGAGAGGCTCCCCTCCTCGACGCCGATCCCCTACTCCGTTTCGGTCTCTCGTGTCGGCTCTTTTTTTAGAGGCTGTGTACGTGTCTGTGTGTCAAGTGCCCTCCGCCTCTTGCTGTTGCGACGGATGTCGGTGTGAGAGTTTGGTCGGTGTATAGAGAGAGAAAACGTTGATTCGATTGGAAAAATTTGGATACGAATGGTTATAAATATATCGAAATTATAGGTCTTTATGTATAAATATAGTGCGCGAAATATTTTTAATAATTACATGGCCGAAGCGTTTAAAAATCTAATTATGTGGAAATTCGAAAATATTATTTAGATTTCCTTACGTATTAGTTATGCGTAAAAGAAAAAAACGTTCCTCTTTGTAAAATTTTAATAAAAATCAATATAAACTCAACGTCTCATTATTATATATCTGCTCGAAAACTCATATCCTAGAGAGATTGAAGAAAAGTCAATTACCTATAATCAACTATTCTCCTCCGCACAGGTAATTCACAGCCGATCCTTTTCCAGAAAAAAATAACCCAGCGTATATCATATCCCCAGCTCCTATCAGCCACAAGCAACATCATCAGCATCCTCGCATTCCTCGCGAACGACCTTCCTCCTTAATCGGATCCAAAACTCATCTCATCACACCCATGCCACGATCCTTTATGCCACACTTATATCTACGTGAGATTAGCGCCGCGCCGCGCGCGCAAACAATAACAGCGCGACACGTGCCTCCGCCGGCCGGGCGTACAGCACGTGCTTCCGGGGTGATGATGAGCTCTCGCGGGTGGAGGAGGACGAGTCTAGAGTAGGGCTAATTATAGGGAAGTTAATTATTTGGAAGTAAGCTTTTTACCACGATTGGTGATGATAGTTTTGCTATTATGTTTGTTAAACATGTATAATGGTGTAACGATCCAATTCGACTGTACGATATAGCTGCCATTGCAAAATGACACAGACACAGACTCATTCTCCCCACATTCGCAACTGAAAAACAACGGCGATCGGAAAACCTCACCTCGAGACGAAAAATTTTCTTTGTTCTACACCACCGGACAAAAACGACGAGCGAACGCGGAGAAATTCGTATGTTTCAGCAATGCCTCTACACACTCTTCGACGTACTTAGTCGTCCGTCGTGAAATCATCGGATTCGAGCACATGAATCATGCGCGCGCCGTCGCTCGTGACAGTTTTCACTCAAAGCCAGAGAGAGAGAGAGAGAGAAAGAGAGAGAGAGAGAGAGAGAGAGAGAGAAAGCGAGTGCACTCACGTTCGTCATTTTTAAAATCTGAATCACGAAGACAGGCGCGCACATACAAAGCAAAACAGCCGCGTCGACAACTAAGTATAGAATTGAGAAAATTTTGTTTGTCCGTGATGTGCGCGCGTGGTAAACAGCCGCTTATCTTGCTAAAATTCGAAAAATCATGCGCGCTAGCCTATAACGCACGTATATATAATATATAAAAAAACAAAATGCAATTGTATAAGAAGAGAGTGGAGGGAAAGAATCGTGCGGTGGAATGCGTTAGTTTTGGCAACTCTCGTGTATGTTAGCATAGGACGAGCCGCTCGGGGTATATATATCGATGGCCCATCTTCTCGCGTGCTACGGGCGTTTCTTACACTTCTGGTTCTCGTCTTCGCGCCGAAACCATATGGAGAGCCGAGGTACAGAGGGAACGGTTATAATCCGATTGGTAAATATTTTCGGTTTTCGAACGTATAATAGGTCCACTCCACCTGCGAGTCCCGCTTGCTTATTTCCGTTTAATTATTATATTTTCTCGGAGGCTAGTGTGTAAATTGCCGCACGCGGCTTCTTTCAAGCAATCGGTGTTGCTCTTCGGTTGAAATTATATTGCTGATGCTGCTATTGGCAAAGAGTGACGAAAACTCTTTCGTATACCGTATAGAAATTAATGGATTTATGGAAAAATATTACTCTATTTTTAAATCCTAGCTATAATGGGCATAATACCCACATAGGCAATGAAGCATTTTATTTATAAGGAAAGCAAATAAATAAACATTTTCCTCAAAAAAATTGACCAATCCCTGACTCACCAACTACATAAAAACAAGCAGTATAAACTCAAACCAAACTTATAGGGTAAGTGTGCCAGTTACTGTGCCGCCTAAGCAGACGACAAGTTTCAGTTATTGCATGGATATTTGAATGCGCGTGTTAAAATCCAGTAACTGGTGAGGGCACAGTATAACTGGCACGCTTACCCTATATACGCGCCGACATTCACCGATGCAAATCGGCCTCAATCAACTCGTCCCCCAAACTATAATGCATACATCCTTGCCGCGTAAAAACGTTCGATTCGATGAAGAGAGCACAAGTGGTCGCACCTCCATTCACGAATCTCGCGCGCAAGCATATAAATGTCCAATTCTCATCAAAGTGCCGACAAAACCAAAAATCACGATTTCACCATTTTTTTTCGAGCACACCTTCGGTTTTTCTTGTTTATTATAGTATATAAAATGAAGATTCGCAGTTGCACAGCACCCATCAAGTGGACTCCTTTTTCTATAAGAACAACTTCTTACTTTTTAATAAAATGGCAAAAAAGCCCTTCTCTTCAAACCTTAGCCATGTAGCCCATCAGGATTGATCTACTCAAAGTTTGAAAAAAGAAATAAAAACTAGAAAAAAAGCTTTAATTCCTTTTTAATATATTAAAAAATATTTATTCCTTCAACGATTCCTGCGATTTGTGCATTTTTATGCCTTTACGCGTCCTTCAACTTCAAACCCTTATAACTCTTGTAAGAATCAACATTTTTTAATTAAAAAAAAAAGATTATAGTTCTTTTTTCTAGTTTTAACTTCTACTTTAAAACTTTGAGTAGATCCTTTCTGGGCTAAATGGCTGAAGTTTGAAGAGAAGGTCTTTTTTTGACATTTTCTTAAAAAGTAACAAGTTGTTGTAGAAAAAGTAGTCCTTTGAAGAAAAAATGTTTGAAATCGTGATTTTTGGTTTTGTCCTCACTTTCATGAGAATTGCACACATAGACTATGTAGGTATTATTATGTATACATACACCCACCGCGCACCCACCGCTTATCTCTTGCGCAGTCGTTATCGCGCGGCGCGCCGCGACTATATATGTATATCGCATAAATACACGCTCTCGCGTATATAACGAACGCTGCACTCGCAATGCATAGCTTGAATGCATAAAAGCTCTGAAAGGGTATGAAAAAGAAATCGAAATGTAGTCAACTAACCTGGGCCCCGTAGGCGAGTGAGTGCCGGAGTTCTGGTCGTGCTCCTGATGATGGTGATGGGCGTTCTGCTGGTGATGCAGCGCGTAGTCCATGTACAGCTGCTGCTCGTGCTGCACCCTGTCATCCTGCAGATGATGATTGACCGGCACGGCCGCCGGCTGCATCGCCGTCAGATGCGTGAAGCTCTGCAGCCTGCTCTGATCCTGGTTAGGACTGTAGCCCCCTGTGCTATCGTTCTGCCTGTGCGGCGACGACAGATCCTGCTGCTGCTGCTGATCCTCGTGAGGACTCCTGCTAGACCCTGGCGAGCTCCCCGTGCAGACCTGTACCGGCGACACGGCCTCGTTCGAGCCCCGCATGCCTAGATACGCCTCCTCGTGGAGCACCTCGCTGAGACGCTGCTGCTGCGGGAACACCATGTTGACACCCCTCATCGCCGCGGCGACACGCTCCGCGTCTTCTTGTTCCTGCTGCTGCTCCTCCAGATGCGCGTGCTGCTGCTGCTGCTGCTGCTCGAGATGGTGGTGGTGGTGGTGGTGGTGAGGATGATGGTTGTGGTGATCCGCCGGCGGCGAGAGCGCGGCCTCGGTCTCGTAGCGGTGCATCGCGAGCATGTGACTGCCGGAGACGCCTGCCCTTCCGTCGGGACTGAGGCCTCTGCAACTGATGTCGCGCTACGTCGCTGCTGACGCTGCCGAGCTCTATCCCCTCCCGCGAGATACACACGCTGCTACTCTACTCTCCCGCCCCTATTGGCGAGTGCGAGTACGTAGGTAGTGGGGGATGGATAGGGGGGGCAGGACAGACTTGAGAGCGCGGGGGTCCAGATGATGATTCTGCTGGTACGGCTGGCTGGTAGAGACGATCTGTAATGAGAAAGGGTGGATTAAGTATGAGTGATAAGAGATAAGAGAGAGAGAGAGAGAGCAGGTATACATCGTGATAAGGGGAGATTACCGAGGATCGTATAAGAAAGGCTCACGTGCGAGGTTTGTTTTGCTTTCTATTTCTTTAGAGTTTGACCTAACAAGAGGATCATTGAAGCGATTATTGAGCTTTTACATCAAGATGGAAAAACATTAATGTACTTTCTATCATTTTCTGGTATTTATAGGAGTATTAAATGTTTTTTAATTGCAACCAATCATTTAGAAGTAGGTATACTAGTTTAATATACCTATTATGAAGCTGTTTTTGTAAACTGAGCAGCAGTTTTGCTATAAAAACATTATGAATAATTCTACAATAATTTATTCGCCAAGAAATTTATTGTTTTGTTGAAAGTTAAAAAAATGTGTGAAAAGAACTTTCCACTAGAGTACGTGTTCATTTGACGAAACCAAATATTTACTGAATAACCATATCTCTGGCAAGAGAATGTTGATTCATGCAATGAAAGGGGTATAGAAAGAAGACACAATTCATCCAACAGTATTGAAGATTATTTGCAGAAAAATGATCCGTCAAGATTAAAAATTATTACGATGCATCGTCACTGTAGTTTGTCATCCTATTCCCACTGCTTTCTTATAAGTTTTATTATAATTATTGAACAGCAACGGTCTCTTTTTATTTTTTGCTGGAGGTACTAATATAATTTAACGATTATATTTAGTGAAACAAGTTTTTACCGAAAAATTTGTCTATTTTACTCTAAGACCTCTAACGTGAGTCCTTAGCCGTAACTAATTAGGTTGACAGCTGCAAGTAAATCACTGAATGGAAGTTTAAGTATAATATAGAACATAAGTTTCAGTGTCCATAAGTTAGCATAGATTAACCCCGGGTGGTAATGTGAATCATTTAGGAAAACAAAACGTATGCCCTTGGAATTTTCTTAAAACACGAGATTAGATCAAATAAAATACGAAAATAAAAATTTTAGAATACGGTGCATATGTGTACACAAAGAGCAGAAAGATTATTTCTTTAACAATCTAGCAACAATGTAATATTGGACTTGAAAAATCGAAACTATTCATTGGGAAAACCTATTTCCCACAATTGAGTGAAAATAATTGTAGAAATGCAAAAATACGGATGAATATCTGTAAAAATATGCAATATCACGATGATTAGCGGAGAGCTGAAATGTTGCCACCGTGGTTAGTTAGTAGACTCGTTAGTATCCTTGACTAGCGAGCCGGTGAATCTAGTTCAGGCCCAGATCTATTACTTTTTAATAAAAAAAAAAAGTTCAATGATGAATGGTCTGGATAAGTGTTTTAAAAATCAAGTATTTTCGTTTCAATACAACAATTTTCAACAAATTTTTAAAACTATCTGAAAAATAGTCATCTTAATTTTCACTTCACGAGAACCTTTAATGCAGTTGGCATACATTTACAAATAATCTTCATTCCATGCATAAAGTCCTGAACTTTCTCCAACTCACACAAAATATTATACAGCATCACGTCCAATTCAAAAACAAACATCTTGACTATTTAGAAATACATTACGACGTGATTCCTTAACCATTTCTATACTATACACATCTCACAAGAAAAATAAATATACACAACGAGAGTTACAAGTCATGCACACGAATGTAATAAACACGCGTTAAGCTTCCGTACGAGCTCTATTAACTCCGCGGCTCACGAGACTTCTGGCGATTCTTATCTGTCGCGCAGTCGCGAGTGCGCATTCGTCAAAGGATGGCCGATAACCCGTATCTATTCCGTACAGCAGACGGACGCTTCACGCGCGCGCGAGGATGACAGACCGGGAGGATGCTGCTGTATGCGATTATGTGTCTGCGTGCTGGAGGGGCGCTCGTGAACGTAGCTTTCGATAAATATATTGAAAGAATTGGATTTTATGGTTATTCGGTTGAACTAGTGATGTAAAAAATGTTGTATAAGGGTATACTGAGAGAAGGATTTCATAACAGTTACTATATTTATTAACTGTTAGAATGGGATACTTGATTTTGGGCGAAATACG
>UXGD01003516.1:0-20173 GCA_900474315.1 Torymus auratus | reverse complement strand
CCAGCTGGATTTCCCATGTGACATGGATTGAAGTAGGAATCTAGCTAAAAAATCTACTGAAATCCATATGAATCCACTCGATTCCACCCGGATCCAGCTGGATTCTCAATGGAAAGCTAGCTGGATTTCCTATAGCTAGATATTTTTGACCGGTATAGTTGATGAATATTTCTATTTTTGTAAATATATTTTTGACAAATAGTATACTTATATAACGCGCATAGATTGTTAAAATAAATTTCGAGACACAAGCAATCAGCTGAGGTGATAAGTTTCCATGTTTCATGCTTAGTTTTGGTAATAGAAGAGATTATAACGAGAAGGATGGTCAAAACTGTTTCAGTACTGGTTCCTTTACCTTAGTATTGAAATTTAATTAATCGGGTTGCTCTAATTTTATGAATAATAAGTTCTGCAAAAAGCGTACAAACTGACAAAATGCAACCACAGGAAAATATCAAGAAGCAAAAAGTCATTTGCTTCATGTCAATGTTTTGTTTGGCAGCCTTATCATTATTCCTTACTCGCGTCTCAGAATACAACCGATAAATTCCCATCTCGTTGATATGCAGCAGAAACATATTAACTTTGGCAGCTAGTGGCCAGTCCTCGACAAACGTGAACGCCGTCGGTCCATCGAACAAGTTGTTTCTGGCCTTGTAGATCTCGTCTTTCACATAATCAGTCGTTCTGAGCAGGTCCGTGTGCGCCAGGCAAGCAAACTTTTCCCCGTCAACTAGTCCTTTAAAGCAGGTACGTATGTCCCGGATCTCTTGAAAACGCTCGCGTAACTCCGTGTGGTAGACGAGCTCCCGATGATGAGCTTCACCGTAGATCGGTACATTCGACTGGATGAGATCATCAGGAGAATCGATGGCTGGCGTATAGTCAGGAGCCGTTTGAATGGCATTCAGACGGCTTTGGATGTATAGATTAATCAGAAAGATTAGGTAGAGGATGTTCACGAGGAAGAATCGACTGCGTGAGCCTGTTGGTGATCTGAGGCTCGGTGTGGCAAAGAAAATTCGTAGGAATTCCATTGATGATTCAGCTAGGGATTCATGAAGGATGCACTTAAATATGATGATAGATAGGAAGCAGGTGACGATGAAGCAAAGCCACACTTGAAGTGTAAAAATTGACATGAATCTTTTGGCGAATGGTACATGATACATCCGCGCCACTATGCACACTCCGCTGCTCCCGATGGCATAAGTCATCATTTTCCAGTAATTACGAGTAAACATTTCAACACCTACGAAATCAATTGTACCAGTACCAATGTCTTTTAAAAATCCCACTGATCGTCCATTGTTAGCAATGAAACCGAAGCTCTTGTAATATTTTAGAGTAGCGACACCATTCAGCCTCTTTAATATAAGGCGTAATATTTCCAAGTCACTTCCACTAAAATAGGCTATGTCCCTTTTTAGACGTTCTTCTTTTGTGGCTAATGGTTTTGTTGATCCTATCCTAATGTGGTACTTGTCAAGGTTTTTAGTTTTATCGAAATCAAAGTTATCGCATCTTATGTCACGTATTTCTGCGAACCAAGTAAAAGAAAATCTTCATTAATAAACTATTATATTTAATAAAAGATGTAAATTAACAGTTTACTAAATGGTTAATAGTATGTTAAAAGTTTCTTACCATAAAATTGAAGCAAAGTCCAACGTGTGGTTTCATTGTTATCATCTTTCACTACGTTCCAAAAGTCCGTACCTATTTGAGCAAATGGATTGAAGCTATATACAATCACAGGACCATTGATATTCTTACAGAAATACAGAGCAGATAAAATCTTAAACTCCCAAATTAATTTCAAGAACTCTCTAGCCGATCTACATCCATCTTTAGGATCTGTATTGACTAACAAGAAGTAGGCTTCACTATTCCACCAAACGGACGTTCTTAAACTTTCCAAGATATTTACAAGTGTCAAATTTGATGAAACGACAATAGCAACTTTTTCTGCAAGTTTACATTTTGTGCTGACAACAGTGTCATTTATTTTGAAAAATCCTCGAAAGCATTGGTGTTTTTGAAAAATATTATTCTCATTGATCGCCATTAAATTAACGGGAATCGAATTGGAGAAAAGTTCATTTAATATAATACTTCTTTCAGTGGTCCAATTACCTATCATAATAAAATTTCCAAAATATTTTGTAAAACAATTTGTAATAAAAATTTCCTAAAACAGTAAATGTAATAGTTCATAATATTTAATTATAAATATGTGCATTCCAACTACCATTATACTCACCAGTGTTTTCCATAAAGGATCTCTCTCTCTTAAGGCTTGAAATAAATTACCATTTGCTGTTTCGCTTTGTAACATAGTCATATATAGGATAAAGGTATAGAAAGCAATCAAATTCATTTTTACATTGCATTTATCAGAGATTATAAATATTACTAAATATAATTTATGAATAAATGGATTCTGCTGTTTTTTTTGTGAAATAAAAGTTATTAATCATTACACAAATCAATATTATATGTAACAAAAATATCCCACTGTACATTGTACAAGTATACTGTCTAACGTATTATAAAATGTACACATCGAGACATTATCTGAACTTCAGTCATATCAAGATCTCTTTTCCTTCTTATTTTTATTAAAATTAAAGAAGAATTAATGTTGATAAAATTTTTTTGTTATTCATCCCTATGATTGCAAAAGGATACTCGCAAGCACAAGAATGAGTATTACAAAATGAGGACTACAATATTTTATAATTCGAGCCAGTACAGTGCACAAATAAACTTGTTTTATATTTTTATAATTTCCTTTTTAAGTACCAATAATTGAGTCACTTATGCCACTTATCCATGCGATAAATAAAATAGATTATTGAATACTGTAAAAATCAATATTGTTATTTTTTTAGTATCCAAACAAAATCTAAAAGATATTTTTATTTAAATACTTATTGCATAAATTAACTATACCTATAGCATAATTTTATTTTAAAATAACCACTTACCGATCAGACAAATTCAGCTAAAATTACGGCTATATGAATCACTCTATATGACAATAACAGAGTGAGGGAAATATATATAGTTCTATGCGCCTCCATAATTAATGACAAATCAGATACGACGAATAATGCAATGTCCCATGTAATGCAATTTATTCTCTAATTTCACGCTGTGAATCGATCCAAATCTTATCTCCGAATGCCATTGCAAAGTCTTCAACGTAATAACAAATATGTTACAATAAATGGCGCTTCCTCGGCGGTCGCTGATTTTTTGTCAAAATGCATTTATTACTGTTACCACTGTTTGCGATTTTGAAAATTTCTTGTGCAATCAGCGGTGTCATTTGGAGTAAGAAGGATCAGAATTTCGTGCCATTATTCAGCATCGCAACTTTTTCAGCTATTCACGATGAACGAGTGGAAAGATTTCGAGAAATAGAGTATCACAATTTCAACGGAGAAGTATTGAAAATTTCCTATTTTCAAGTAAGTTTGTGTTATTATTCTACCATTCTTGAGCACCAATTTTTTTTTATAATATAAATTTGTCACTATAACCATCCGAACTATGAACACTCATTGTACTACACACAACTGTTTCAAATCAATAATAGGAAACAAATTTGGTGAGTTACATGGATAACGACACTAGAATTACCGGCGCTTGCGGTGAAATCTGGATGATTTTATCGGACTATTTAAATTTCACGTAAGTAAATATATACCCATCACACACCCTATAACTTTAATTATTTTTTGACAATGACAAATCGCTCCAGTCTCGTTCCGATAAAACAACAACATCGAAATTTCGGACTGAAAACGGAGAACGGGAGCTACGACGGCATACTGGGTATGATCGAGCAAAATATCTCGCAAGTAATCCCTCGAACGGGTGTCTTCGGCGGCCGCTTAGACTTGGTAGATTACACTCTACCTCTCTGGAATGTCCGGTAATAAATATTAATGCTCGATTATGTTATAGAATAGCTGATCGGTACAAATAAAACCAATTTTCATTTCAGCTACCATTTGTATATAAAGCCAGAATGGCAACACGACGAGGCCTGGATGTTCCACTTGTTCAAGATAAAGGTTTGGATGTCCTTCATCTTCATGCTCCTCGTGCTAGCGGTGGTGGGCTACCTCTGCGAGCAGCACTCGACCAGAGCTCGAAAGGAGAAAATCCATTACAACTTGCAGGACCATATATTCTACACTGTAGCCATAGCTTCCAGCAAAGGTATTTAAAGAAGGAAATCTATACAGTACAAAGTGGTATATGAAATTCGATGTTAAATTATTACAAGAATTTTAGGCAACGTCCCGCTGGAGCTACAGAACAAATCGCGCATAATCTACATCTGCACGAGCATGTTCTCCTGGGTGATCATGATAGCCTTCAGCTCTAACGCGATCTTCCTCATGATGAACAAGAAGTTCATCCTGCCCTTCAAGGGTCTACGCAGTCTCATCCGCGAAAGCAAGTACAACGTCGTCGCGTTCCGTGGGTCCATGGTGCATCAGGAATTCAAGGTAAAATACGTTCGCAATTGAGGGGCCGGAAAGAGGAAAGGGATATAACGTGATTCCGCTGGAGAAGTATTGTGTAACTAGATAATTAAATCTGATTTTTCAGCTAAAAATTTAATTCTTGCATAGAAAAATGGGCAATTCAATTCTCTATAACACGCCCGTACCTAAAAACATGAGATTTGTTAAAAATCAGATTCGTCTAGTTGGACAAATACTTCTCCAGAGAAATCGCGTTATGTCCCCTTTCTGGCCCCTCAATTAGCCTCCGTACAGCGAATTAAAAATATCTCAGGTTTTTATGGTATTTGTAGGAGACAGTGTCCAGGTACTACAGGTACGTGAACGACAAGAACCGGGTCTCGTACGCCAACTCGGCCGGTGAGCTCTACCACAAGGTCTGTTTCGCGGAGAACCAGAAGCTCGCGGCCTTCGAGGCGGAGGATAGGCACAAGGCGATTGGGAAGAATGTTTGCAGGCTGGTGCCGACTGCTACGGCGTACTTTGAGACCTGGGTCGCATCCGCGATTAAAAAGGGGTTCAAGTATAAGCGGAGCTTTGATACGGGGTGAGTGTTATGCCATTATTACCTTCAGAAATGTTAGTTTCTGAAAAATCTTCTTTTAGTTTGAAGTTTGAATTTTATAAGGTCTAAATACAAAATTTTTATTATCTTTGACTATACATGGACATAAGAGTGTCAAATTTAGAAAAAATGATCTGCTTTCAAATGTACAATATTAGAATTGAAGTAGATACTAAATGAATCCAATTAAACACTAATCTGTTGCGGTCAATTGACAATTGACCTTTCTATAACATTCCCTCTTAAAAAGATAATCGACTTTATTATCGTATTAATCGCTTTTAATACTTCAAACAATGGATAAAGATTGCATAAGATCTATTTGAAAAGGAATTTTATTTTTATACGGTCAATACCCTCCAATATAGAAAATAATTCAATTATCCTAGATTGCTAAAAATGTCGGAAACGGGACTGATAGATGGCCTACGTGATCGATGGCTGGACTGGAAGCTAGACGAAACCGAGGACATGCCGTTTCAATCAATCGACATGAGCCAGGTGGGTTTGATATTCGCACTTCTCTTCACTGGCCTCACCGCGGCCATATTCATCCTGCTAATTGAGAAGCTGACGTTCTGCAAAAACCAAATGCTACGGACGAGGCGGAAAAAAGCGACGTTTCAAATCCCCGTTATTCCCAAAGGGATGAGTTACGACGGCAATCGCATTTATTTCACGGGGAGGTGATTTTCTTTTCGAGGGGAGAATTTTCGAGTTAATCGATTACGTGCAGTGATTGGGACGATAACGTGTTAGAAACGTTAGTCATATATATGGTGACTGTAATAATGGCAATAGAAAGTGCGGAAATTAGGTGTGTGGTTATCGATTGCTTAAAAAGCTTTACGAAGCTGCCTTATCTAAGATTCAAATATATATGTTTATAATGACACGCTCGTCAATGTCAAACGCCACGCAAAAGTGCAATAATGTACGTAATTGCGTTACTATCGTTCATCACGTTAGATATAGTTTGTTATGGTGTCAAAATTACGCATATTTTGATAGTGTAATCAAAATGACATTGTTTTTTATAGTCTGGAAAATATTTGGACAATGAATACCAGAATTTTTTTTGTTAAAAGTTTAATTTATTGATTCGTCTAGTGCGTCGTAACAACGAAACGGAAGTCGATAATAGTGCTATAATCATCACTAATAAGAGTACTAGAACTAATAATAAATATTTTGTTCGCAATAATATCAATAATAAAATAATATAAAAAGTACATAATGCGTTACATGCGTGCAATTACATAGTTGTTTTAGTTCTTATATACACAAATCTCGTTTTCTTTTCTCTTTGAATTGAGGCCATGCTTTTACGTATTCCTTTTTTTAAGACTTATAGTTCGATCGAAAGAAAAACTTGCCACAATACTAAAACTCGTTTATTCTTGATTCTCAATGCTACTATAATAATAATATAATAGTATTTGTTCTTTTTTTTTTAATTCTTTACATGTCATCATCACCTTTAATATATACTTCGTTAAAATCTACGTTCGTCATCAAAGTATTTCGTCGAAAAATTAGCACTGTATTTCGCGTGCATTCAGTCTTTACCCCAATCTACACTTGCTCATTTTTTCTATGTACCTTCATGCGCTCACGTAGACGCAGAGTCTTCGTGTACGAGTCTTCCGCTGTCTAATTATCGCTCTCGCTCTTTCTATCTCTATCGTCTATCTTATCATCTTTTTTTTTGCTTCAACTTTAAATTTACGGTTTAGGTTCACGTCACAGCTTACGTAAGAGGAATATATACGCGCGCGGATGTGAGAGGGTGCGCGCGCGTATACACACAAACTAACGCACGTTTTATAAGCTTCGATGAGATCAATAGAGGACTTTCTAAATGTTACATTTATACACACATTCCTTAATGTCGTTTAGGATTACACCTGCTCGTTTCTACTTATAATTTGCTTTGTTTTGTGTTTTTTTTTTCTTTTATATATATTTATACGTAACTTCTTTAATTGTTAATATTAACTTTATAATATTTTTCTTAAATTTTTTTCGTACGATTCGTTAAAGGATTTGGTATATCGATTCAAAAGGGCGAGCTGTTCGCTGGCCCCCCGAACACAATCACATTTCGTCTTTCTTCTTGCGCCTCCTTCGCTTGCTCTCCTTCTTTGGCGGTAGTTTGATTCTGCTCAAAGGAAATGAGAAAAATCGTCGAATGGATTTACGCTTTTTGCTCAGGTAGCTCCTCCAGTCGGAAGAGCTGTGACGATGGCTCACGGCCTCGTGCGTACACTTAGCAAAAGATAAATCCTGAAAGCATTAATTCGTTCATTTAGCAAAACAATCAGACGTCGGAGCGAATAGAATTTTGGAAAATTATCGCATCGTACCTGCTCCTATAAGGGAGTTTCTTTTCTAGCTTCTGCCTTCCATTGGAATCCATTGACACGCGTGGTCACTGGCTTATTTCGATTCGTTGCATTCTCAATGCCGTTTCTAACTCCGGCGACTAGGCGCATTGCCGGGTTAGAAGAGACTAAGCCATTTCTTTTTGGTCTCGAATTGCCAGCGCTGAACAGTAAACGTCATACAATTAAAAACACTAAATTCAACAAACGATAATTTAAAAAAAAAAAAGGTAAAATCACGTACTTTCCAGTGATATTCTCAGTGGTATGCTTAACATTGCGTCCGACTCCAGCTCCGCTGTTACCCAAAATGATCCTCATGTGAGTATCTCTGGTGAAATGAGTATCCGGGAGCTTTCTCTCCTCATGTCCATTCTTCCTCTCTGAATTGACAGACAAGCCGAGCATCTCGTTCGTCAGCTCGAACGGTTTGGTCTCGGTAGAGTTCTCCATCAAGGGCTGCTGCTTAAGAAAAAAAAAAAATTATTAACCAATCCTCTATTATATTCATCGGGAAAGCTATATTTTGGAAACAAGTACAATTTCATTTATTGATAAAATAACTATTTCCTTTGATCAAAAATAAAATCTATTCTATTATTATTTGTTCCCCACAATTACATTTTTATTCAATTCTTTTTCTTGTACATTCTTTTCAACCATATTTTTCTACTTGTTTTCAAATTCCACTCCTCCAGTATCACACCCAAAAAAACTTACCACATGCTGGCTCTTCTTAATACAAATAGCATCATACAACGCCCCGGTACGATCGTAACCGCTCGCCGGCTTGTACTGCGTGCTCTGATTAGCAGTAAGCAAGGAGACTCCGAGCTGGCTCTGAATGATACTGGCGGCCGTCTGGGCACTTGGCGGACTGGTGTTCGTCGGTGAGTATGGGATGAGGCTATCGCTCGATGGTGAGTGTGGTGGTGATGCATAAATCGGGCTCTGAGGCTCGCTCTTCAGAGGCGACAAGAGCTTACTAAGCGGGCGGGATTTGACACCGCGTGAGCACTGCTGAAGCTGCTGGGTGAAAGATAGCACTGCCTGCTGGGAGTTGTAAGATGTGTTTTTAATAAGGTTGGTGGCGGATTGGCAATTTAATTTGACAATTATTCACGTTTTCATAAACGTTTTTATAAACATTTATTTCCCTAGCTTTATAATAAATAATGTAATTTAAGAGTTCATTCGATTTATAACTAAATAACTAGATGAAAATATTCAAATCCAATACACGTTAGAGATAGCAAATGTTACTAAATACTAAATGTATAAATAAGTAAACTACAACTAGTATGTACATAATAACTAAGCTCCAAAACACTCTGGAAAGATTCATATTGCTTGAAAATAAATATTTAAATAATAAAACCAGATAGCTAATTATTTTACTTTCTTGAAAAGTACCCTTTCTAAAAACCAATATCACACTTACTCTGCTCGATCCCTGATTGATAACCGGCGGATTCTGATTGATCTTGCACCGATCGCTCTTAGTACTGCCGGTCAGATTACTGCTGGACTTGCTGTTGCTCGAGTTATTACCCAGTGAAACGCAGCTGCGCCTCTTAGTCGAATCAGGCGACTCGGCCGGGCTGTACTGCGTCGACATGGGATTGAGCACGGCGGACGATGGCTTGGTCTCCGTCGTCGAGTTCGAGGTAACCGATGTTGCACTACTACTGCCTCCTATGAACGAGACTTTGGTTGTGTAAAGGTATTAATAGGAGGTTCTAAGGGTTTTTCCATTTTTTCGTTCGACATTTAAAGCACAGATAATATTCGAAACGTTGACATTGACAACATACAGAAACACTTGTTTGATAGGAGGATTGCGTATTTACCTGGTCGTGAACAGCGTCGATTTGCGGCGTGTTCCTCGAGCAATCGTACGACGGTGTCGTGGCCGCTCTTCGCAGCTACTTTGATGGCGTTCCTGCCGCAGTGGTCCGAGTGGTTGGGATCAGCACCGTGGTTCAGCAGCGCGCGCACACAGCTCTCGTGGCCCTCTTGCGCGGCAATACCTGGTGTATTGAATCAATCATTAATATTTAGCGTAGCCATATTTTAATAAAATAAATTTACGATTAAGCTTACCTAAAGCAGTAGCTCCCTGATTGCAGGTATGATCGGGAGTCGCGCCGTTCTCCAGCAGCAGGCGCACGATGGCCGCGTGTCCCTGCCAAGCAGCGGAGTGCAAGGGGGTACGATTTTCGTTGTCACGTGCGTTCACGTTTGCGCCGCCCTCGGTTAGTAGAAGCGCGACCATCTCCACGTGGCCCTGCCAGGCACTCACGTGCAACGCTGATCTGCCCTGTAATAACATAAATTCGTTATGTTTATTAATAAATGTGATTTACAATGTGAATCGAGCACATAAAGAAGATGAGTAAGGTTTACCTCAGAATCTTTACTTTCGATATCCGGACGAGCTTGCTCTAACAAAAATCTAGCCATGGCTAGTCGATTTTCCAGAGCGAGGATGTAAAGTATGCTCCTACCGTCGGCATCCTTCGCGTTGATATCAGCGTTGTGATGTAACAGCACTTTGACAGTGTCGTAGTGTCCTTCCAAAGCAGCCAATCTACGAAAAAAGATATAATAAGTAACCGTACACAAATAAGAATACAGAAACAAGACAAAACATATGCAATTATTTCATACCTGAGGGCAGTTTTGCCATCGTGCGCGTGCTGATCAATAGGCGCGCAGTGCTGTTCAATCAGCCTCTCAACCAGAGTTGTATGACCCTCCTGAGCAGCCAGCATGAGTGCACCCTTGCCATCGTTGTCGGCTTCGTCAATCTTAGCCCCCGCTTCGAGTAAAGCCTCGCATACATCTATGTGGCCTTCGAAGGCAGCGTAGTGCAACGGCGTCCAGCCCGAGTTATCCCTGTGCTGCTCATCCAAGCCTATAATGATCAATCGATCGGTGTTTTTTTTTTTTTTTTTACATGGCGCGATATGATTTTCTTTGTGATAGGGGAGGCTATGTATGTCGTGTGTATCCGATAACAAAAAAAGTGCAGGGACCTATCTTTATGATGTCGCATTTAGAATCGTGAGTTTTTTTTTTTTTTAATTGGAAACAGCAGTACGTTTACTCGTAGCTTCCGTTATATCCATGTTTGCTACGTCGGAATAATAATTTTGAAATCCGAATTTCAAAAAAATGACATACGTAATTAGTCTTACGGAGAAAAACGTCATTTTGTCGACTTCAAATGTGCCTAAAAGTTGAAAAGTTATTAACGTTCACTACAAAACACTCACCTCGATCGAGAAGCTGTCTAACAACATCAGTCCCACCCTGCGCCGCGGCAACGCTCAGCACGGTTCTGCCCTCGTTATCGATACTATCAACGTAGCAACCCCAGAAGAGCAGGAGAGCAACGACAGAACCGTGACCCATGCTAGCGGCAGCCCAGAGGGGCGTTCGCCCTGTAGCGTCGCAGTGATCGACGTCGGCCTCGTACTCGAGCAGCAGCTCGCAGACGTCGCGGTGACCCTCGAACGCGGCGACGAGCAGCGGCGTCATGCCGTCCTTGTCCTGGTGGTTCACATCTGCTCCTCGTTCCAGTAGCAGACTGACGACCTGAATAAAGAATGAGGAAGTTATCAATTGTATGGTGTTAATGTTGTTTAAAGATAAATAATAGCTGTTCGCCAATGCACAGTAATGAAAAAACAGTTATGAAATTTATAGTGGTATGTATTATTAAGCAACGTAATCTATAATAAGAATCTTGTAATTTATGCAAGCACTTGTCTTCATTAAATGTTCACAGCTAATGTTATTTGAAAATTCAATAGAGAAAAGCTGTTATAACTAATGCATGTCTACAAAAAGATCTATCATTCATGTAATTACGTGATGTAAATTAGTAAAAAGTAATGTATTCACCAAACGTCAACTTTTAACATAATGAAATTTATCTATTCTTTTAAAAATCACTTTCTGCTATTTCATTTTCAAAAATAACATCACTTAAAAATTAATATTCTAATTTTTTTTTATTTCAATTTGGTAATCAATAAGTGTACATGCAGCACACAACACCACTAGATACTTTACATACCTTAGTGTAACCATGATTCGACGGCACGCAGAGCGCCGCGACACTCAGCGCCGTTCTCCCATCACTGTCAGCATGATCGATCTCCGCCCCGTAATCCAACAGATGTTCGACGATCTCACTATGTCCCATATAGGCTGCAGCTATGAGGGCAGTACGACCCTCATCGTCCGTCCTGTTAACATCAGCTCCGTGCTGCAGCAACGCTTTGACGATCTCCTCGTGGCCGCCCCAAGCGGCGGCGCGTAACGCCGTGCGCTGGTCCCAATCAGCGCAGTCGACCATTGCGCCACACTCCAGTAGCTGTTCCACCACCTGGTAAAGGTAAAGTTTTAACATTAGTTTTCCTCATTCCACGTTCGGTAGTATGGAATAGGAGATGGGATAAATTGGCGTACTTTGGTATGTCCACCCCATGCGGCAGCTCTTAAGGCAGTCCAGCCATCACAGTCCGCGTGATCGACGTTGGCGCCTGCAGTCAGCAACACCTTCACCACGTCCGAGTAGCCATGTCGCGCAGCTAGGTTCAGAGCTGTCTGCCCGTGGCGATCAGTCGCTTCCAACTTAGCCTGTAATATACAACATTAAATGAACAAACATTCCTTGATACATTGTATTTACGTCGTATGTTTCGGGTTAGAATTACCGTAGGACAGGTTTCGATCGCTAATTCGAGAAGAGTGGCATTGCCATCTGCCGCAAGATTATGTAATATCGTACGACCGCATGAGTCCGTTGCGTTAATATCACCGTTCTCGCCGAGGAGCTCAGCTAGGGGCTCTATCGGCGATTCGACCGTGGGACTTGAATTGCGAGATATCTAAAACCAGAAATAATCCATTACTCACTTCAAAACAACAAAACATATCAGCAAAAATCTTAAACAATGAAGATTCAACGCACTTGACTAGAAGTAACGAGAGCGTTCTTGCCGCTCTCCTCCTCATCGGCGAGTTTCTCTGACAGCCTCGCCCCAGCGTCGACTAACAGCTTCAGCAGTTTCGTGTCCTGCTTGGGCCACAGGATACACTCGCTGCTATCTAGGTAGCAATGCCTGAATGGCGCGCCACTACCAATTAGCCAGAGTAGCTGCAGCGTGTACGAATCCAACATCGGCGCGGATGGTACCACGGGTGCAGGTGGTGCGGATGGCACGGGCGCAGTGGTCGTTGTTGCTACGCTAGTGGTGTCGCCTGTGATCGCCGATACCGCGGTGATGGTCGAAGGCGCTGCTCCCGTAGTGGCAACTGCAGCTGTGGCTGCTGACGCTGACTGCTGGCTGTGGCTGTGGTGCTGGTGATGGTGCTGTTGCTGGTAGTACGGGTGATGCTGGTGGTGCTGTTGCTGGTGGGCGAAAGCGCCCTGCACGTGTTGTGCGAGCACGCAGATCTCATCGGGATCGAGGTTGGGCGCGCGGAGCGTGTAGTACATGGCGAGCATAGCGTGACCTGAGGAATGGTAAAATGACAATCTCGGTAATGGATTTTTACAGGATCACGTTACTTACACGAATAAACGAAAACTTATAGTTTTGGTAAACATAAAGTGACTTTTATTTTTAAATTATGAAGAATAAATCTACTTCTTATGAAATCTGTATGCAATTATATCTTTTACATTAACATGGTACATGAAGTACTTACTTAGATTCATTAATTTTTTAAATAAAAAAAGGTATCAATCAATTGAAAAGTACCAATAACATTTCTATCCTATCCAGATTTCAAGACTTCTGCAATATTTCCTTATTCCCATATCAACAAAAAATCCATCTAAGTGTTTACCTTCAGCAGCCGAACACAAATACTTCTGCGTGCAGTGCTTGACGTCGAGCAGCCACTCGGCAAAGCTATGATGGAACAGCATGAGCGCGCCGGCGCGCGATACCGAGATAACGCGCCGCAGCAGATGCAGCTGCCGATTGAAGTCCTCCTGCGTGAGCGTCGTGTTGGCCGTCTTCACACACTCGAACAGTATCGCCTGGGTTATCGGCAGCTTCGCAGCCAGTATCACGTTGAGCAACGGCTGCACCTTGGCGAACTGCTTGCGACTGAAGAGCCGCTGGCAGAGCCATAGGTAGAGGCCGTTTAATGTGCCTGTATAAAGAAAAAAAGAAATTAATTGTAGGCTTTTAATGAATGTGAGAATTTTGGGAAACATTATGTTTGAAAATGTTAGTGATACTTTTATCATAATTATAAAATTCTGTTAAGATTATATATGTCATTAAAAAACGAGACGATGACAAGAAAATTCATAAAAACGTAATTAGATAAGAATGATAAAATGTCAACGAATCATTGTAAAACGTATTTACATTGCAATAAAAGGTTTATAAATTAATAAAAAATATTTATCCGCAATCTTAGAAAATATTTATTCAACTTGTATAAATAAAATAAAGTATAAATAAAACGTGCTTTTATACTCTCACGGGATAAGAGTGATGAAAATAATTAATTCTTTAGATAACTCGACAAGGCTATTACAACATTTACATTCTGAAATTCTTATAGCATTACAAATGATAAATCAACAGGTCACATCTACCAATATCTGAACAATCGAGTGGCACTAACCAGGAATCTCCCTGACTTCTCTCAGCACGATAAAGTTCTCAGCGACGCCATCAAGGACCTTCTCCAGGTACAGAAAGCATCCGTTGCTCTTGATATGCAGATGATTCAGCATCTCAGCTGTATCCCTGGATATATGCTGCCTGAGTGCGTCCTCCTGGTCGAGGCGGGCCAATATATACTGCTGCACGTCGCGCACCACCTGGGACTTCCTCAGATCGTCGAGTGAGATCTTCCGGAAGCCCGTGAACATGCGCGAGATCGCCTTGCTCTGGCGGCGCGCCGTGCACACGAGCAGCAGCCATTGCGGGAACAAGTGGTGATGGTTGGCCAGGAGCTCGGCTATGGTGCGGGAGACTTCTTCCTCGTCCTCGTTCTCGGATTCGCGTTTAGAGTCGCGTCCGCCTGATGCGTTCAGGGCTAGCACGCTTGCGCTCGTCGCCTAATGGGACAAATCAATGGTTAGCTCAATTTAAAATAAAAAGTTTGTTTATTGTCAAGGGTTTTTAAAATTTTATCTCCGCTTATTTTGCTTTAATAAAAACTTTAATTTAACAACTAAGCTGATATGATGAAAAGAATATAAAAATTGGATATTTGTTTTATGAAAATATTTCCATGCATACTAAATTTAATTATGATTCGTTTATCAAATAAATAATTAAGCGAGACACAATATAAATTCATAGAAATTATCAGCTATTCTATCTCAACGTCGATATACCAATAAACGATTATTCTATTTTATCAAAACCGTTCATATTATATCAGCTCTTTCAATTTAATTAACAGCCTTTGCCGTATAGTTATAATATCACCTAGAACATATACAATATATTAGTCGAAATAATCAATTTAAACTATATAATATACACCTCAATTATGAAAAAAAAAAAAAAAAAAAAAAATATACGATATCGCCGCCGATCGGCTATCGGTTTTCGTGCCACGTGGATATAATTAATCATGTTTCAATTTAGCCAGAAACTGATGGAATTTTCAGCGAAAATGCTCTCTAATGGCTGTTTCATCAACGACAGGCCTCTGGGCATTATAGATGATTCCCAATTATGGAATATCGAAGTAAAAATTTGCTTTCTCAATTTAGCCCCCCGATTTATCGATTATCCACTTTCACACTTGAATTTCCATTAACTATTCCATTCCTTAAACAACTCTCGACCCCCCTCACATAAGATAACAGCAACGCAAACAGTAGCACTTCAGAATCACAGCTGTCCCCACAAATCCCAAAAATCTGTCCCCCCTCGATAAGATAACCACCGACCTGTTGAGCGGATGTCGAGCCAGGACTGTGTATCGGCCCCTCGTCGATGGAATCCACGACGAGGAGGAGGCAATCCTTGGGCGGCTCGACCTCCAGCAGTGGGAACAGCACAGCTTTGCGCAAAGCCTCGTCGGGGTTGCGGTCGAGGACCTCGGGTTGCAACGCCGCCTGCATGTCCGTGTCCGTACGCAGCTTCTCCGCGTACGCCTCGGCGACGGCCTCGCGCGACGATATCGCCGGCGTCGTCGTGCCATTGTTGCCGCCCGTGCCGTGCTCGTTCGTCGGTGAGTTTGTGCTCGTTGCCGTCGTCACGATCGTCGTCGTGCTGCCGCTCGGCGAGTTTGGCAGCTGTCGGTAGTATAAGTAAAAGTGATTAGTTTGGTGAAGAATATGTGGATGAGTATGATTTGTGAAAGTAAAATTAACTTTTGGAAAAATATTTGAAGAGCTTGTTCAGTTAAAATATTTGATAAACGCAAGCTCCTTTACAAACTTAATTGTTTATTAAGTAAAGAAAGAAATTTCATTGAAAATTAAATTGAAAAAGATTTCATCACGTTTCTTTTGAAAAAACAAAGAACAGTTTGAAGAACTAATTTTACTTTTTAATTATTGTATTGCTTCTTTCAACCTTAATGTGAATCTTTTCCTATTATAAAATTGCCATAACTTTAATTTATATTTTGCTATTATTATTTTTGCTTTAAAAACAATGAAATTGTAGTTTTTCTTTCTTTAATTAACTTTACTCTGAAACGGTATATTCCATAATTATTTTGACGCAACAACCGTGTACCACAATGACAAGCAATATTAAATTTAATTTAAATAATTCATCCAGTAAATCATAAAATAAATTAGCTTTATTTTTTGTCAAAAATACTAAATTTGTAATATAAAATGACCTTTTTAAAACCGTATAATTTATTATACACACTGCATATAACACAATGCAACAAGAAAATGCAATTACGAAGATCATTTCGTAACTAATTATTACGGTGCTCCATTTTCATAACAATAAATATATTTTATGAATACCTCAAGCGTCGTAAACAGATCAGCCCCAATTTGAGAGAATAATTGAGAATTTATGAAAGTCACTCAATTAAGAGGAATATTATTTTACTCTCGAGATAAATTAAGAAATTTTATCAACGATCCGAAACACAGCAAAACGAAACCTTTTATAAAAACATTAAAAATAACTTGTTCCCTGTTACATTTCCCTTAATTAAACCACATATAGTTTGAAAATTTTTCGACGCGCGTACAGTTAAACTCGTCGTAAAGCCGAAAGAGAATAAACATTTTTTTTTTCGCGCATCAGCCATAATATACTTTCTTTCCACGTGTTCGTCGGGACTTTAATGAATTTCTGAACTGGAATCAAAGTCAGCGTAACGCAATAAAGACGCAGATTTACGATTTTGCACATCATAAGCTCGAGCAGCGGGAATTTTTTCGCGTGTCCGAATTAGCGCCAAAAATGAAAAGAATGCGCGTAAAAAAAAAATCGCTCCGACGTGACGTCACTGTACACTCGGTGTGCATTATACATACCGGTATATATATACGCCCGACGTGACGCATAAACGGAATGTAAATTTCCGTCGAGCTTTCGCACTTGGTGTACGCGGAAAAGATGCCGTGATTAAGATTCAATCTCGGGTGTTAAGTCTTCATCGAGTGAATCACGATGTTGAAGAAGACAAATTATTGCCCGGTACAATTTAACGTTTAAGCACGTGGCTTGTGATCTTTTATTATGAAGTTGTAAGGCGATGTTTTGACAGACTATACGATTAACGGGAAATTATTTTTAATGGCATATTTCATAAAGACTTTATGACAGAGAAAGTTACAAGTGAATATTATGCCTATACACATTTATCTGAAAAAATTTACACTCGTCGTGAAAAATTTTAAAATTTAATTGACACACTACTTATATCGAGGTCAAGTTTATATTTTGTTTGTAAAAACTGAAAATTACGTAAGGAACTTTCATTTTTACGGGCGCCCAACGTGTGTGCCTTTATTGTGTATTTGGTATAAAAATTATTTATCGTTTTGTTATTTTCTACTCAAAGATTTATAATATCCAACAGCATCGGCTTTAATCATTTATTTCAATATAACTTCATGCTAACGAAGTAACTTAATACTTGGGGCCTGTACATAGTGAAAAACGATCTAAGCCTTGAATTAAGAGGATAAATAACAAAGTATCAGGTTATAAATGCAAAACCTAAAGTTTCATCTCGCAAAAATGTAATATTATCATAACGGCAGTAGCCTCCAAACCTCGTTTACCCCATCAAACCACTAAACCCCAACTTACCGAGTTCGCAGCGGACTGCAGCCTAATCCCATCGGCGCTCGCCTGCAGGAGCTGTGCGACGAGGCTCCTGACAAACTGGGCCGGCGAGAGGCTAGCCTCACTCCTCGCCTGGCAAAAGTGCCTAGCCAGCACTCGGCGATTGAGGGACCTCTGGTGCCTGGCTTGCGCCCCTGTTGACGGCCAAGCGAGTTCGGCGCAGAGCGCAGTCTTGCCGCTGCCGGGGCCGCCGACAATGAGGGCGCCGCAGGTCTTGGACGCCGGTCGCTGTTCCAGGCAGTGGGCGAGCTTGGCGAACGCCCACTCGCGGCAGAAGAAACGTTTCTTCTCGATCACCGGAGCGGCCATCGTACTGTTGGTCCTTTGGTTTCGGTGCGGGGGAGGTTGATGATTAGAGTTCGATGGTTGGCGGTGGGGTACCTTGGTTAGCGGTATATTATTGTCGTCGTCGTTGAAGGCACTGTGGACAGAAGGCGGAGATTTGGGGTGAGATGCTGTTTATGGTGTATTTTCTTTTTTTTGTTTTTTTAAGGAAAAATAAGAACTGGCGGAATTTGTGACAATTATCGTGTCTAGTCTGCATTTTTCTCAATAATAATGAATGTTGCATTCCAATGAATATTGTAACGGTATACATGAAAGATTCAAATGTGTTATAGAGTGCAACCACGATAGGTTCGAATTTGGTATTAATAAATAAATACGAAATAAACAGTAATTGTCCTATATTGTCTACTTAGACACCGTAATAGTAACATTAACCAAGCTGACAACATAAGTGAGCGATAAATTATTATGATTTACTGTTAAAGTTTATTCTACTATAAAACTTGATTAAGTAATGTACACCGCATGCATTTCCTCGTTTTAATTAACAGCAAAAGGGACGAAGCTCGTTATTGGAAAGCTTTTAGTTTATGGTAAACTACAAGCGACGCATGTATATGTGTGCAATATAATATTGGTTTATTTATTGGAAATTTTGTAAAGTAGAAAAATTGACCTGAATATTACGTGCAGCGGAAATATTGTTTTTCCTTGAAACTATAAATTTCTTTTTCCACTGCAAACGCACAATGTATAATAAAGTACAAGTAAAACCATTTGACCCATTTTAGGGAATATTAATAACGGCTCTTGAAAAAAAAAACCGTGTATAAATTATTTGAATATGTCTCTATAATTAAATTCGTTATTTAAAAGCCTGAAATACCAAAAATATACGCATTATTTGATATAAATACAGACGGCGCGAGCGTTAAAATAATTAATTGAAATTTTCATGCGTATATATTATATATGCATTTCATAAAATTTGACTTGGTTCGTAATTAATTCCGTAAAAACATTTAATTTTCACCGAAATAAAATAAATGAATGAAATAAATACATAAAACAAGGACAATTAAACTTATTGATATATCATTAACAAAAATTTGTTTATGATCTTAATCAGAAACTGCCCCTCTAATCCTTCATCTTCAATCTCACAACAAAGAACTACCTAAAACAATCTATACTAAATTGAAATCCAAACATTTCCCCGCAGCAGCTCTCGACTCCCATCATAACGATTCAGCCCCTTGGAAATCTCTCATCGAAATCTCTCTCTCCGCGCAACACAGGGCATCAAAAGCATAATATATACTCACGCGCTATCGTCGCCGGCGTCTGCCGGGGCGCTGCAGCAGCTGCGATCCTATTTCCGCGCCGAGTCGTCGGCGTCGGTGCGTCCAAGTCCGAATCTCGTCGTCGTGGTGGTGGTTGTTGGGCCGATAGGACGACGCGCCGCCGCGCCGGTCTCTCATCGCGCGCGCGCCGCGGCGCCCTCGTTCTCTCGCCGTATCGCTTCTGCAGTCGGAGGAGTTGTGTGTGTAGCTGTGGTAGTGCGATGCCGGTGGATTCGTAGCAGTGCAGCGGTTATTGGCTGCGGGTTGCAGTCGCAACGGGGAGACGCGGGCCTGGAATATAATGGAGAGAATGGTTGTAGAGAGAGTTGACGAGATAGGCGAGAGTAGGTTACCTGGCAATTGTCTTTTTGGTCGTGTGAATTTTGTATAGAGGGAGTAGGGAACGAAGGTGTTGTTGCTAGTGAACTGGCTGAGAATATGGATATATGGGGTCGTTGGAGTTCTAGTTGCTAATTGAAACGGTAATTTTTAATGATTTTTAGTCGCGCGAAAAAAGTAACAAATGAGCCGATATACTTTGGTTTTTCTTCGAGCGAACTTAGAAGTCAGCTTGACGTCCGCAAGAATTGCGTACTTTATTTTCATTTTTATTTAAAAAAAAAAAAGAAAAGGTCAGACTTTTTGGAATTGTTCGTGCCCGACTTTTTCCCCGAACTTTTTGAACGCTCGAGCACTCCGCGAGCTTCGGAGAAGCTCGCGT
>UXGD01003515.1:0-20175 GCA_900474315.1 Torymus auratus | reverse complement strand
GCAAGCGGCAGATTCGCCACTTTACTCTTGCGGAGAAGATTGATGCGATCACACGCGTAAACAACGGCGAAACCCGAACTTCGGTTTCCCAATGCATGGACGTACCAGAGTCCACTCTTCGAGGCTGGTTAAAATACGAACTCAAAATTCGGCAGGACTATGCTCGCGAAACATCGTCTACTCCCTGCAGTAATCTCACATAAGCTTCTCCACGGAAAGTCAGGAAGTTGAGCATTCCAGTTTATAAGATTAACAACGATGACGAGGACGTCGTAAAGATGAAGAAAAACTTCGTAAACAATTTCGCCAAAGCCCTAAGGAACCTGGACGTTTTCGGTCCAAATAACAAGATCTGACTAAATAATGTATTAAATCCCAATGGAGCTGATGTGGTAGTTGTTAATCCCAACGAGCAGACTGACGAAGTCTCTGTCGAAGACCTCGGCGAAGAGTCCCAGGAATGATAGCAGTTCCAACGCCAACACCGAGTAGGAGATTTCTTCGGTGGGTACGTCCCCGTGCCCACGCCGGGGTAACTTATGTGAGTATCACATAAGCACAATCTCTTACAGTTAATTGTATATTGCCTTTCCTTTATCAGTAGTCCTTTATCAATAGTGTGCTACATTATATTTAGCTTGCACTATTTGATAGAAAATTTCGCAATCGGGGGAATTTGTAAGAAAAATTAGGGAAAAGAATTTAAAAATACAAATTTACTATATAGCGGGAACTGAACAGCGTTTCGTCCTAAGACAAACCGATGTTACCTGGCCTTATTTAAGTCAGCGAGGAAGAAATTTCGTTTGTGGAAGCCAATAAGTGGCAGCCACCTAGTGGCCAAAGTGTGGAAGTTAAATGTAAATAAGGTTTTGGCATATCAGTGATCAAATGTCGTTAAGTTATTAAGGATGTTCAATGGTTGTAGGCGGACGTATTTGAAGAATTTTTTACAATAATTTTTACGCATTGCATGATAGAAGTAACAATATACAATAACGAAATTTAATTATTGTGAAAACCAGTTACCGTCACCTAAAGAAAATTTAAAAAAAAGTTAACAATCTTTTTTACTTTTTATCCAATTTTGATTTGGAAACGGTCATTTTGTTCCTTGGTCAATTTCAGGACAAGGTTCTGATACAAAAAATAAAAAATTATTAAAAACTGCAAAGTTACATGCAATTGTTTCTATCAGATTTTCAATTTCCTTATAAACAATTGCATGTAACTTTGCAGTTTTTAATAATTTTCTACTTTGATTAATAAAATTTATATGGCATACTTCATAAAATTTCTAGAATTCAACTACTAAATTCTTTCATACGCTCCATTCCATGTGTTTGTATTACTCATGTTATATTATTCAGCAATATTTAGTTTAATATATTTAGTTATGTATAATGATTTCGCAATTCAATTTCTTAAATTCGATTTTGAATTTAACATCAATGCAACGCAAATTAATTTCATAATATTACCTCAAAATAGTCTGCGATAATTTCGATCAATTATAATATTCAATTAAATTAAATTAGAGGAATTCAGCGAACAAATTCATAACATGTTACCGAATAACGACCATATTGTGTACTAATTACTCAATCGTATCCCGTATATAATGTGAAGCATACAATGTATACTAGTGAGCACCACTATTCAATTATATACGAAATATATTAGGGTAGTTAAAAACCAAATTCGATCGTGTTTTTTGTAAACTTTATTTTGAAATGCAGTATGTCCTTATAATACGCAAACCCAGTCAATTTCAGCTTATATAATGTGACTTTTATCCATTATTACTAGAGTATAGTATTTTTCCCCATACGGCCGCGAAATCGCACGGTCGTATTGTTGTATATCATATCCGTATAATTGAATTTCACGGTCTAAAAGCAGTCTATAAAATCGAATTTTTCAGCTACATGATATAAACAAAAATTATACACCACCATGAAATCTCGAACACCCCCTCTACAATCAGCAATCACCCACCAATTCCCAATCAACCCCATCATACCCACCGTCACAACACGGTTACACCCCTCCTTATAGACACTCTTCCCACAGCACACCAACAACACACCGCGACGTCCCCGCGAGATTTCCTTCACGGAAGGCGTACACGAAATCCATTATTGATGCGGGGGACGCGCCACTGTCCGCGTGAATAATTAACCTTGGCGTTCGAGCGTAGGCCCACGTAAGGTATACATGTACATACGTATAGAAAGAGAAAGAGAGAGTCTCACCTGCACCCGAGCCTCCGTCAGATCAATCTTCATTGCGATCTCCTCGCGCGTGTAGATGTCGGGATAGTGCGTCTCCTGGAAGGCGCGCTCGAGCTCCTTCAGCTGGGCGGAGGTGAACGTCGTGCGTATCCGGCGCTGCTTACGCTTCTCCGCGAGGCCGTCGTGGCCACCATACGCCTTGTATCCTAGGCCGCCTGTTTTTTTTTGTCAAACAGAGAGTTAAAGTGCGTGAGTTGGGCTTGTATGTGGTAGGCTCTGTATAAGTATATATAATTGATTAAGGATAACGCAAAATGTCGATAGAAGTAATAAGAGGGATCTTTTTATATGATTAGTTGTTGTTTTCTTACAATAAGGCGTGTAGAATTGCAAAATTACTCTTAACTGTTCTGCTTAAAAATTAGCGTGTTGGCGAGCTATTGAAAATTTTCATTTGAATTAAGTACCATAAAGGATTTGAATTTCATATAATACACTACATAAAACAATTTCTTATTAAAAGTAATATCCCTGCGCTTGTCTTTTCAATTAAAATAAAATGAGAATTTGTTATTGCTACACTTAAAAAGGCAAAAGAATATTCCATGTAACGGCTATTTTGTTAACATCATTATTTTAACTCTAATATAAAATTTTGATTAGTAAAAAATTTTATAAAATTTCATTGTTTTACTACCGTTATTTTGCAAAATAGGGGCGAGTGGGACACGTTGCGCAGAAAGGTAAATTGATACACTATTAATAACATATTGTAAATAGGGTGGCACAGTCGTCATAGATATACTATGTAGAGTGACGGCATTGTTTAGAGTCAATTTACACAGTGTCCATGACGACTAAGCCAGGGCGCAATACCCTGTTTACAATAAGTTATTAATAGTGTGCAGCCAACTTACCTACCTGCGCAACCTGCGCCGCTCTCCCCTACACTAACTTACAGACTTAGTATACAACCAGAAAAAATTACTCTTATTTTTCTCACACATCACCCACACACACGCACACACACACACATCTATTGGGCAATCGTAGATCTTTTATCTAATTTGATTTTTAAAAATACAATAATTATCATCATAAAGTATGATCATAAAACAAGAAACATCTACGCACTAATGAATAATTAACCAATACATTATTAAATATATCATCTTTTTATGAAAATTTCACTTTGTTATACATGGCAAAATTTTTTTTAACATTAAAGTTGATGAATAATGAATAATATCTTATCGAATATTCAGGAACTATAAAGGAAAATCAACTAAAAGTAATCTAATTAGAAGCCGCGCGAATATAAATGCTCCGAAATAAATTGAACACCGCGCTACGTAATTATCAAGAAGCATTGATATTTTTAGCCTCTTTTATTCCACCTTCGGCAACTTCAACCCATCAAATTCAACGCTTAATATAATCCAAACGACTGCTTTGCCGATTTACACATATAAATACCAACTCTAACGAATAGCCATTTCCTACCTAATAATCTTCTCAATCGCACTCATGATTAAATAGCCGTCCCAATTATCGCGACCAATTGAGCGCAATTTTTCCGGAAACTACTCGGACGTGAAAAACAGCTAATTGCTCAATCGATTTGCGTCTCATCCTTCCTGATGCGAGAGGGACATAAATTAGTCGCGCGGCGCACTTTGACACGCGGGAGATTCCTACTCTGAGAAGCGGAAGTGCCTAAATAATTTCATCCCGTGCGCGTGCGCGCGAGCGAACGATCGAAGTCCCGGGAATCCGTATGATTAAGTGATCAGAAGCGATGTTCTATTCACGAGCGCAAATGTGTATGTGTGTATGGAGAGAGAGAGGGAGTTTGACATTTATTTCAGTGTTAATTGCCAAATGGTAATTGAGCATTTCCTGCGATAAAATTGAAGCGAGCGTTTTAATTAATGAGAAGTCAGTTGCGGATCGGTGCTTTTTTCGTATAACGAGTGCGTATTTATAGGTCGACTGTCAATAAAAAAGGATAATTTTTCGCTGCGTTAAAAAAAAATTTATACGGGTTTAAGCGATATGAGTAATTGATATTTATTTATTTGTTCTTGATAATTACTGTTTTCCAACATTAATATTTGATTAAATATGTTTAAAGTATAAGTTTGTATTTAATATCCGATGGTTTAAAAGCCTCATAAGAATTTTATATCAGAAACTATCTATATATCTCTCTTTTTAGAACTGAAATTAAAAATACATATAGATTCCTGATTTGAGCGATAAAATGTCATGACAATAAAAAATCTCTCAACGAGTTTATAAAAGTTCTTGATACTTAAATCGAGAATAACTTTAAGAAAAGAGCGGGTGTAACGCAAATACGTGAAAGGTCGGGTCTAAAAAATTTCTTTCGATCGATACACATCCCTCATAGAGTGAATATTTCATACCAAAAGGCCAGTTTGCTTGAGGATCATCGTTCGACAACCTCTGTTTCTAAAAAAAGGTTGTAACCAGCTCTAGGAGCCGCGAATAATGACTGTTCTTTAAATTTTTAGAGTGATATTCTATTTTGGTTAAAATTAATAATTCAAAAATTACATTTTTCTACATTTATATTTTTGTCGCATTTATTGGATAATTTTGGCAAAGTGGCTAAGAAATTGCAGAAAGGTGGAAATGAAATCATCTCAGAAGTAGATGATAGTAATCACTTTTATGCCTATTATAAATAAAAATTAGTTGTTACTACGTCATAAGTATTAGTTTACATTTCAATTGATACGCCGGGAAAGAAACTATCAACGCAGGTACTATAAAGATTTGATTGGACGAGCTATAATTTCAATCCGTATCATGCTACAACTATAACGTAAAACGATACATCGAAGCAGGTTTTGTAAATTTGTTGACACTTCGTGCATAAATTGGTAGTTTTACGGACGCTTATACATTTCCACGCATGCGCAAACATAATACTTTACGCACGAAGTGTAAAATAATAATGTTCGATAAACGTGAAATAAATGATTCTTAAACGAGAATAATCGAGCGCACTAGTATCGAAAAGTACTATTACAACACCTTTGGGGCTATTGAAAAGTACTCCACTCTTTTAATTCACCATACACATATTTCGCTCCCATATAATTCAACAAAAACGATTTCAAAACATTATTTTACCCAGAAACTTACAACCAAACCCCCCACCTATAATCCGTGAACCAGCATTGCTCCACCCCCAAGCCCAGGAAATTAATATTTTCTCCCTCAACCTACCACAAACCAAAGGATCCTCTCATTACTATTCCAGCAACAAATCAATTAACGCAAAGGACAGCGCGGATCCGCGCCTCTGTTTCTCTGGCGCTCGCCGACGACACGAGAATAAAACGGGCGAGCTGCAAGTTTAAAGAAGCACCGGCGTATAAAAGAGAAAGAGAGCGTACCTATAGAACGAGTCAACGTTCTTATACAGGAGATATAGAGAGACGTAGAGGCGGGCGAGGAGGAGCGACTGCGCGCTGCTGCCGGGGAGAAGCGACGGCGGCGGAATTGAGGGACGTAACCATAGCAATGACTGAGCGCGCGCAAGTGAGAGAGAGAGGGAGCGCCCATTGATTTTCAGTGCCATCTTGTCGTCGGAGAGAGAGTCGCGTTGCTCTCGAGCGTGTTTTACGGGCTGCAGAGTTTTTAATGTTGAGTTTTTGAGGGTGAAAATGGAGATGTTTTTTGGTTTTTTGGGGGATGGGAGGTTGGAGATGGTGATGGATGAGATCAGTTGGGTTGAAAAATGAAGAGAAGATAAGAATCATAAAAAAACGACTTGAAATTGGATATTAAATATTAAATGGTCTAGAAAAAAAAATTTAGATAGTTAAAATGGAGTTCTCGATAATATTTTAGGTTGTAAAGTTTAAGTTATCATAAAAAAACAATGAAAGAATGAAATGACACGATAAAATTAATTATGAAAATTGAATTAGTCTATCTGACTAAAACTTATGTTTTTGCAGAGAGTAACAAACAAAATGTTTAATTAGAAAAATTCAATGTTTATGAAAAGAAAACCCATAAAATTTATCATGTAATAATCATAGTATAGGTAATTTTATAGATTATATATGATTATTATATCTTGTGATACTTTTTAGTGTCTTGTTGTACAACTTTATGTCAGATTTCTTTTTTATGTTTAAACGTTGAATAAAAAAATACTTTTATTGGTTTTTTAAGCGTAATTTTTTTTTTCATTGTTAAACATCCAGTAAAAAAGTATGCAAAGTTAAGGATGTTATACTACAGATGACCCTTATAATAAATAGTATAAAATTTTTTCTTTTACTTTTCGGTCGATTGATTGACTAAAAATCATCTCTTAAAAAATACTAGTACCTATATTAAAAATATGTAATAAAGTAAATGAAAAAATAAACTTTCTAGAAATTAGAATAATTTGTTACGTATTCTGGAAAACATGAAAGCAAATATGCTTATAAAACTCGCAAAATTCTTTAAAAGCACATAATAACCTGCCCCAATAATAGTAATTTCTACTATATGATTCGTAATAATTTTCTCAAGAACTTTATGTATCCCGAAATTGCCACAATTCTCAGTAATTTTTACTAACGTACTTGTTATCCATATATACCAACAATATTCCAGTAGTATATACGTACATACGTCACATTCAATTTTTCAATCAAGCCCTTTTTCTCTTTCATACCTTACCCTAAACCTTCACTTTTACCCATACAACCTCATTAATCTTTCGTATTTCCATGAAAACTTAATCAATATTCCTAACCGTGAATTTTTACCTTCGCACGCGCATACCAAGTTGATTTATCCCCACACGACTTCGCAAAAAAGGCCAACCAAATAGAGATCCGCGCTCCCGCGGCAATTTGTCACGCGCCCATAAGTGCAGCACAGGACCTGCCCCCGTGTACCTTATAGGTATACGAAGAATAAACAGGAAAAACACGCGGAAGCCAAGACGAGCAAACAAAAAACATCGACGAATAAAAGAGAGGGAGGATGGGGGAGAAAAAAAGCGAAGAACAAAGGAAAGATTAAGAAATAAAAGAAAGAGGATAGAAAGGAGCGACGTCGAGCAACCCTCGATCGACGCGACCCGCTACTACCCTCCGTTTTTCTCTCTCTCCATGTCTTTCTCTCCCTCTATCCGTCCCTCGCCTAAACTCCACCCTAATTGCGCGATCGTGCGCGCGCGTCATGTGCGAGTGTCGCGTCGAAGGAAAGAGCGGAACAGAGAGAGAAAGGAGAAAATGGCAAACGACTCCTTCTTCAATCACTCTTAAACATTCAGGGCTTTATCGTCTTTAATTATTGCTCTACGTGCTACTCGTCTCGCAGTTTCGTGATGCACGAGTATTGTTGGCAATGCTCGTTAATTAAATGGATTTAACAGCTTTTGTCTCACTCGCGGTGGACCGCCGTATTTGGGTCATTTCGTATTTTGACAAAATAAAATTTTTTTAGTGAGACGATGATTCGAAGAAAAATTCAATTAAAGAAAGTATTTATAGTAAAGATGCAACGTGTTTTTCTAAATTGATTCATATGATATTTTATGATTCAAAGAGTGAAGTAAATTCAGTTTCTTTCGAAAATTTTTAATTCGTTCTACTTCGTCTTAGAGTTTTTTTAGTGAAAAATAAATGAATAGATCAATAAGATAAACAAAAAATTCAGCAATTTCCTAACAAATTACGAGTTAATTTCGATATGATGTATGGTTGGTTTGATAAAATGGTCAGTCAATTTACAAAATAATGGCATTATGGAACATAAAGGCTATTATTTTTAAACATGTACAGATAGAAAATGTGTTGAATGTTACATCAATAACAATATATAGCAGAAAGAGTAAACGTTGACAAGGTTATTTCTAAAACAACGATCTTTTTTAATGTTTTATATATTCCTTCGAAAAGTACGTAATGTCGTTACAATCATATTATGATAATAATTGTCATTAGAATCTTCTTTACATCAAAAAATACATATACACAGAAGGATGAAAATAATAGTGATTTCATTCCGGATTCATTATCAACTGTAACTTAATTGAAAATGATAAAAGTTACTGAGTTATTATCCCAGTATTTATCTACTTGCAAAAATCATCCCACGGTAAAAAAAATGAAAAGTATTGGCAATATACAAGGACGACATGTAGCCTGAATGTCAATAATATGGTACCCATGTGATCTGCAATGTATGGCTATATGGCACCAGAGCATCGTATTGCTCATATTTCACCCCATATATTATCCAAATGAAGCCTATGTTTCATTTGGATAATTTTGGATAATTTTACCGATATACTTTTTCAAAACCTTGTGGCTATAATACTACCTCTTTTACGCGGGATAATACTAAACATAAAAAAGTTGTCTCTTAAAAATTGATGAGCCTAAAAGCAAAGCATCCTTTTCATCTATTTAATTGGCTAATTACGATCAAGTGTTAAATTATTTTATTATCTGGTGGGAAGAAGAAGGTTTTATCTCGGCGAAGCACGTGAGAGGTTCTATCCCAGCCGAGCACGTAAAAAGGTGCCCATTTCAGCTGAGCATTGATAAAGATTACAACTTAATTGCTTTCAAAAAAATGACGACAATTTTCCGTTGCTCGTCTCTCGACTGACAAATCGAGGCGACGAACTAAAAACAAATTGCTTCTATGCGATGTGTCATAATTTTGCCATAGAGTTTGGACGTACCATTTGCTGCCTCTGCTTGAATATCGCGCGAATATCAATGCGCGATTAGCCCAATACATTTTCAAAGACCGCAACAAGTCCCGTCCAATTCGTTATCTCACTAAATCACGGAAAATTCGTATTGATTTCCCAGGCGTTCCAACTAATACTACGTTAGTATCCTGAACACTAAATTCTTGCAAATTCATTATTAGCAAAAACACGTTTGTCAAGCCCTTCGTACGCGGAATATAAAAATTTTTTTTTTAATTATTATATCAGTGAGATTTACTTTTTGGCAAATTAGATAAAATGATAAAAATGCAGATTCCTACTTATCGACAATACGATTTTTATTTAATTAAATAATTTCTAAATATATCTTTTGAAAAAATACTGTTGCCATGCTCTCCGTACATGTAAATACTGCAGTCAGAAAATTTTTTGAGCGATTCTATTCTTAGTATTTGCATATAAGATGTATACTTGTTCTCAAATTATGTCGGTATTTCACATCAAACTAAACACATTTCCTCTACTTTTTCCCGACTAAATATTAATTACACGCAGAAAATTAAAACTCGTGACAAACTCATATCTCATTTTCCACTATACAACCTATTTAAAAAAAAACCCCCACCCCACAACCACAACCACTACACACCACCCATCCGAAACCCAAAAATCAAATAATATATCTCACTACACAGTACAACATATCTCACGTACAATACAAACCTTGCAGGTTGATCGCCGAGGGGAAGATGGACGCGGCATGCCGGTGCACGACGTCCTGACCCCTTGCCGCCATGACCGAGCAGGCGCCCGCGTGGCTAGCGTGGTGCGCGTGTGCGTGCGGATGCGCCGCGTGATGCGAGCCTAAACCTGGCGCTGAGGCAGCAGCGGCGCCGCCGCCCGAGCTCGCGTTGCCCGGGTATCCGACGGCGGCAGCCGCCCTATATCGATACGCAGCTTGGCTCATCTGCGAGCAACTGCCGAGGTCGCCGTAACCAGCGCACTGCATCTCCGTGGCGGCAAGGGCACAGCTCGAGGCCTCGAAACCAGCTGCCGCGGCTGCGGCCGCCTGGTTCAGGTAGGAGTAGTCCATTATCGTGGGCACGATCGTGGTGGACGGGGCTATGGCGATAGGTCACGGGCTGGCACGTGAGAGCTGTGAATTCAGATGTGTATTAATAATAATGTTGGGGTTGGGAGGATTTGAATTCGAGGTAGGCGGAAGTTTGGTTATTTATGTTTGGTGTATGTTAGGTACTTTGATGGTAATGTTTCTGAATATAGAGAAAAAGTTTGAGATTGCTGGTTGGCTGGTGTTCACTAGACGAATTAAAAGAATTTTCGTGGTATTAAAATTCAGTTAAATTTATAGAGATGTAATAATAATTAATGAAGCTTGCATTCTTGTTCATAGCGGATGAAAAGAGTTAATTTGAAAAAAAAATCGGTTACTTTGATCATAATGAAATGGAAGTAAGTATATCTATGTCTGACTAAATTCGTTCTGTATCTACTTTTTATTCGCGTAGTAACTGTTGATTCTCATAAAATCTATTTCATAGGAAAACATGTTGAACGCTTTTAACTAATAACTCCAACAATAATTGTAAAATTGTATATAATTTTACACATATGCATTAAACATAAAATGTCAGTTAATCACATTATTTATGAATGTAATGATAATTCTTATTGATTTGCAAGCCAAAACATTCATACGAAAGTAAAAAAAAAGGTTTGTGAAATTCTAATTTATAATATTTAATGTGACTTGAAGTGTCAATGCGCGCAGCCAATCAAAGTTTACATGTTCATTTCAAATCGACCAATCACAATCATTAGAGGTGACAATCTCAAGTCCATTTCTTTTTTGTATAGGATATTCAGTTTAACACTATTGAGATTTCAACTCGAACTATCATTCGAGCATATTCAGGTAAATTGAATGAAGTGCAATAATCATGCTCAATGGAAAAGTCAATGGATTTCTTTACAATTTAATGAAATCTTTCTGTATGTAATAATGTCAATAGTGGCGTATTTCATCTTTCATAGAATGATTCATTTATAAAGAATGTGTTTGTTAAATCGATTGTGATTATATAAATAATGTTCCCGTAATTTTTTTATGAGCACTCCAGAACACTTATTGATTCATTGAATCTCCAAAAGGTGTTTTGATCGTCGCGCGTTAATGGTATAAAACTATTAATTAAAATAAATATAATCGTAAATATAATCCAGTATGTTTATTAATTTACAATTCAAATCTTTAAAATTATATTATATTGAAAGTCGCAACGTAGTTTGATTGCCATTGACGAATTTTCGTGTAAAATTATATTTGGAAAATATGCTAATCCCTCTAAGTAAAGAGTAAATAAGAAAAATCAATTTGTGTCTATTTTCTTTATGAGAAATAACAAGTAATTTTATTATTTTTGATATAGTGATACATAAAAATATGAAAAAAGATTAATAAAGTTTTGTAATTTACCAAGGGATATGAATAAAAGTCGTTTCGTTTATTTTTTACATGCAGTTCTACTTGCATTTCTTCTTACTAAATGGTAGTCTACTTAAATGGTATATGAGGCAATGTCGTGATTGTGTTCTTTTATAAATGTGTGAAATTAGGATTTGTTTTGATATTGTTTCATTTTCTCTATAATGTGTATCTATAATACTATTTTTTTCACGAGTCATTTATTATTTTTATTGATTCGTCTTGTAAGTAAATATAGATAATTTCTGGTATTAATCATTTATTACAGTTTTTATCACAATTCAAATTAGTGAAATTATCCTAAACTTAAAACCATATGATTGAGATTTTTTTTAATTGAAATATTGTTCTATACCTTGATACTACAGGATCTACTATCTTAAAAATAAAAAAAAAATTAAATAATATACCTATACATACAAACATTGTAAAAATGAAACAATAAAGAAAAATAAAACCTAATGTTAGATATTTATACTAGAACACAATCAAAACATTGCCTAATATGAATTTTTAAAATCGATAAATATATTCGAATTTATGTAAGTAGAACTTCCAATATACACATCATAATCCACATTCAACATACAAAGCTTTAGCCATCTCTTTAAGAAAAACTATACTAATACTTTTTAGTTTCTGACAAGGGTGGCATTGTCCCCCGAAACGTCAAAAATGGAAAAAAATTAATTTATTTTTCTCATTTACTCTTCACTCCGAGACATCGACAAATTCTTCAGGTACAATTTTACATAATTTGATTTAACAAAATGTATGCCTTTTAATAAATTGGCATTAACTTTTCGCGCTACAATTCATTTACATTTCCATCGGGGTACGCATTATACTTTCCTCTACTTTACGCCTACCGAGTATACATATATATCCACCAATCAATTTTTCCCACACCAAGCAACTATATTCAATGCATGTTATTGTAATGGCAACGTTTTATCCCACAACTACATGATGGTAACCCCTACAGTTGTACCCCCTAACCAGATAACACACGCCGCAACCATCGCAACATTTCCATTACCCGGCATAAGAAATTAATGCATAATACAATGTATACAAATTACACCTCACTCAATTCGCTCTCACCTCAACTTTAGCATTATACCAAACGACAACCATATAGAAATTAAATACCCATCATCACCAAGAACCCTACATATAAGTAACCAAACGCCACCTACCCCCAACGTCAAAAAACCCTCTTACCTGAATTCCTTCAAAGCCAATCCGCAACTCAATCGATCATCTTCCACTATATACGTGTAGGCGTCTCGCTGTCAGGTCAATCCTAATCCTAATAACTCAACCTGTCGCGTACCCTCCCTCTCTTACATCCAAGTAATACATATATATCACAGAACTTTGCAAGGTACACCACAAAATTCTCGCCCGCTGCACTCCTCAGTTCACCCTACCACCTTATATCACCACGCACCACAATACACTGTTTTTATTCCTTCCTTTCGGCCAGTCTGAACCATCGACAACAACAACAACAACAACAATCCTACTCCAACCAGCAGGATGATGATCCAGCACCACGTCGTCGTCTCCCGACGGCGGGTGCCCGCGCGCGCGTTGCACACACACCGCCCGCGAGCGCCAGACGACGCTGCTGCTTGTGCTCTCTGGTACAAGTAAGTATACTCGCGCTCTACTGCCTTCCACTCTCTCGCTTCCCCGCTGTATATAGTATATATGTATATAATCGGATCAGCGCCGGCGAGCGGGGATATCAAATTATTGCGATTATCCGTCGCTGCCGCTGCTTCTACACTGCTCCTGCTCTCGCGCCTTTTTCCACGCTCAACCCCGGAGTGTATGGGTGCGGGTGAGATAGGATAGAGCGAGAGTGCGGCGCGTCCGACTGGCGGCGCTCCTCAAAATCAAATGATAAGCCTAATTCAATAACGCAGGGTCCAGGGCTGCGAAGCGGCGGCGGCTGCGTTTTTCCATCCCCTATAGGAGAGGGTGTGGCTGCGCGCGCTCTTCAGAAGGGCTGAGAAGAGAGATGGCCGAACGGGGGTGGCCGACCATTGGCAGAAGAGCGCCGAGGATATGGCTTCTCCCTCTCTTTCCACCCCCACTCTTCATGTGCCAGAGAGAAAGACTCCACCCACTCGGTGGGTGAAGCGCTGCTCTGCAGTTTTAGTGCCGAACGCGGCCCGGGGGTTGCCATACTACCCCTTCCTGCCTGACTGAGAGAAAGGCTCTGTCTTTTTCTTCTTGCGCCCCTCTCTTTTTCACTCGCTCTCTTCGTGCTGGCTAGTGTGCAGCTTTCAAACACCTCCCAGATAGCTAGAGCTTTCCTCTTTTGTGCGCGCACAGGTACGTATATATACACATGTATGTGTACAAAGACTTTTTTCGCCCCGTACAAAGGCTATATACGTATATATACACCTATATTACCTTATTTTCCTCGTCTCGTATATATAGACATATGAGATGCCTCGCACCTGTGAAAATGAATATGAGGACCGTGCGTTAGGAGTAATCGGGCGAATGATAACGCGCCTATGTGTACACTGGAGAGTAAAAGTTTGGATTTTGGGGGTATATAGTTCGACGGGTGATTATAGAGCGGGAGGAAAGGGATCTCGTTACGCCGGTATATTTGAACGGAGGCGAGAGGGAGTCGGGCGAGTTGAAAGTTTGCGAGGGTGCGCGTGAGTGCTGTGTGAGTGTAAAATTTTTACATCGCTCTAAAGTCAGGATTATGGTAGAAAATTAGAGCGAATGGCACTGTGGTCCTGGGCTTTGAATCTCGGCTATACTACTTGAGTGTTATATGCAAGGTGGTCGGATGTATAAGCGCACTTATATAGTGCAATAACTGTAGTTGTATATAAGGTTTGATTTAATATAGTATAATAACATGTACACTTTTTGTGGGAATGATTATTATTATTATGCAAGTTTGTTATAGTGTGATTTATGATTAACTTGATTAGATAAATTATTTTACAAATATTGACTGATATGGGACTAAACAACGCCTATACGAAAACAAACATTACTCACAATTAATTGAATAATTGTGTGTTAAATTGGATGTAAATACTCAATCCCATAATAAACTCTTGTCAAAACTCCCCCGACACACCATACACCGAACAAATAAAATCCTCAACATTATCCACAGCACCTCACCGCCGACTTATACTTTCTCCAACCACCCCTGAAACCTAAAAACACATTGCAATATACATTAACGACAACGCCTGCGACACTTGCGCTGCACTTGTTCTCACGAGTTGCGCGCTTGTAACTGCGCCCTGCTGCGCTGCCTGCGATCCTCCGGGGAATTGCGAGTGCGCGCTGCACGTGCGGCAAACGCGACTATGATCAGCATGGGAGGTCGCGATGGATCGGCGCGCTGTGCGAACGAGGTGCGTTATGAGATGTATGATGGGATGGATCGTACGGAGACGGTTGATTGTTGAATTTATAGGAATATGTTGTAAGTGTGGTTGATTGAGTGAATGCTCAAGTGTAAAGTGAAGTTACGGATGGATGTGTGACCTATAATTATCTTGGTAAAAGTTGCAAGAACATTTTGTTTGGGGATGTTGGAGATATTGGTAAATACTATACGTTGTGTTTTGGATTATTTTAATGTAATTGTTGGTCTGCAATATGGCAGTAAGGTATGAGATACAGTACAAACTTCGCCGACCTTTGAAATTTTACTTTTTTACATTATTTTTATTATTCAGTTATAATAATTCTGTTAATTATTTTTTTATAATAATGAAAAAATATCCAGATAATATGAATATTGGCATAATAATTTGCAGACTGTAAAATCAATTAATTCATTAAATAATCAAACCATATAGCCTCCACTATGACGAACGAATTGATTTACACCGCCCTGAGATCAAAATTCATTCCGCGAAACAGAAAAAGGGATTATCAGGGGATTAGGATCGAAGGGGTTAGACACGGGGAAATCGCCAGGGATATACACGCGTGGTGATTTTCTTTTTTCTCCCGATTGGGTTTCATATCTGGAGCTCGCGCGCGGCGTACGAGAGTTCATTAGGACGTTCTCGGGGGCGATCATGGCGCATTCTGATTTTAATCGATCATTCACGAGATGGTGGATATAGGTGGTCGAATTTTCCGAGAAATAAGTGTGGGGAACTGACATTGATATTTGGATTTATTGGTTGTAATACTGTAGTTTTTTAATTTTTACACACGCGCGATATAATATTAAAGTAAGTATTCTTCGTTCCTTGAAATATTTGTCATATATGTACAAGATTGAACAAGTGCTACTTTTTTGTAGCTGATTATGAAAATAAACACATTATAATTTTGAAGTTTCTATAAGACGTATTTGTATTTGAATGCTAAAAAATTCTTCATTCTCAGTTCTGGGTATAAAATAAATTCAAATTTATTTTCGTTAGATTCCTAATTAAGAACCTCGAAGAGCACTAAAAGGGGCATCTGCAATTTCAAAAATTAAAAAAACAATGTACTTCGTGATATCGGAAAGAAAAAAACGTGGCCAAAAGGTGTCCCTTCAAAAAACATTTTTCAACATTTTACTATAGATATATTTATAAAGCAAAAGAAATGAGAAACACATTTTTCAAACTCTATACAGCGGTTTTCAACTAAAACGTCTATGAAAAAAGGCCGAGAATTGTAACCGTTCTTAGCGGTCGGTCATGTTAGAACTATTTTCTTAGCGAAAACTTGAGTTAATTAACGCCGTGATAGAACCTTTTTACTCCCAGCCGACAACTTGCTGGATCAAATAGGCTGCAAGCGGATAAACTCGAAGTATACCTAAAATAAAATTAATAATTTATACTATTTCACTTTGTAAATGTTTTGATAACTTTGTACCGATCAAAACGACTACTGGCCTCACTTTTTTTTAACTTAGTAAACTAGACATATTAGTAACTGAAAAATGTGATGAATTATTTCAAAATATGTCGAATCATTTTCACTTTTTTAGAAGAGAATTAATCCGTAAAATGGCTGTATTAGCTGCACTCACTAAGGGAACTATTAGATTTTTTTATTTAGCTCTTAGCAATACTAATTTAATTTTTGAAATTTCCGGAAATTTTTTTTACTAGAGAAAATAGATTTTATTTTGAAATAAATCAATATATAAATTTTTGTATATATTTTGCTTTGAAAAAAAATGAATAAATCTTCCGTTTAAAGTGGCCGAATTATCTCGCATTATCTTATATACTTTTAGAATTTCACATTTATACCTAATAGACAAAAAGTCGACGACTTCCACTCCACCTCTCCAAAAAACCCAAACATGCATACAGCTCGCATTCTTTAGCTACAACGAAAACACACGCAAAGTCAAACAGAAGTCGGGAACAAAGCAGCCTCTGTACACGCCGAAAGGAACGTAAAAAAATCCTCCCCAATCGCATAATATACACACGCACGGGTCGGCGCTACATATGTCCCTGATTTGTCGCGCGCGGGATCCCGGGAACTGATTAAACGTCGCAGCAGCAGCACCCGGCGCGTGGCATCGGTCCTCGAGGGATACTTACTCGTCTGCGTGTTGTATACCCGTGCGATATATGCTGAGCTCAGTCGAAAAGAGAGGTGTCGCTTTTTCATTTGCGCTGCGCGCGTTACAAGTGCCGCTACAACTCATCGATGATTGCCCGGCGATATTATAGCGTTTTCCCACGATTGCGAGTGTATATAGCGTGGGTGCAAGGCTTTTTCACATACCATTGTTCGCGCGGATTCGAATGCTGTCGGCGTAGGGTCTTTTTGATTGATTTTTCTGGATTTCATTTGTTGTAGTAATCTTATTCTTAATTAAGTTTTCGGAAACAGTACCTACACTATACGTAAGTATAGGTATAGTGGTTGGCGAGTGAAAAAGTGATGTTCCACGTACAATAAGCAGACACAAAAACAATTTGCATGCAGTTTATTCTCATAGCACAAAACTTTTATAAACGGAATAAGAAATGGTTCTTAAACAAATGTATTTTCGTCCGGAAGGTCCTCTTACTCAAATCGTATCGCTGGATTTAAATTGATTTTTATCGATACTGCGCATGATCAGAGTTCTCCAACTTTCGTGCTTAGCGTCCAAAATAGCGTCACGTTAAGTTTTACAGAATATGGTCTCAGGTCCAAATGTGTGGCAATGTTATTCAAGGATAAAATACCCTTGGATTGTAAGTGAAATAAATATTGTTTTCTTTTTTAAATTACATTGTTGTAACCTATTTCAAAATAGGGGAAGGTGTGGTGTAATACGGGTTTTGACGATATTTAAAAAATGACAAACTATTTTTAGCTGAAAATTTTTTAAGTTATGGCTAAAGTTATAACAAATGTATTAGAAGTGACAGAAACTGAAACAGTCGAGTATAAATAATTTAAAAAATAAAATACCCATATATGGCCCCACTTGAAATTTATTTTCCAGTGGGGTGATATGGGTCTCATTGATTTACACGGGAAAACCCATTACGCCCCACCTCTAAACTGATGGGGTGATATGGGTTTTCAAGTCAGTGCTTTCTTCAGATTAATAGATTTCAATATCTTTGCATTAACATAAATAACGAGGTGTACTTATATGTAGATGGAGAGTCGCTGAATACTTTAAGCGTGGTACAATTGTTTGCCGAGTTCGATTAATATTTTTAATATCGATAATGCACATATCGCCCCATTCAGTGCCTATACCGCCCCACCTTCCCCTACCCATCCTTTTAGGAACCCTGAGAAAAAAATTTCTTTGAATCAAAAAAATAGTGTTATTGCGGGCAACGACAATATTTATTTAAATGAAAGTGATATTTCTTTCTTTGAATAAAATATTACGTCGTTAATTTAGCATTGTCTTACATTAGAAGAAGTATTTCTTTATGGCAAAAACCCGTTTTTTCAATGAACGAAATATTTTTTTATTTTAAAGTTCTCGTGATCAAAACAAAAAAATATTTCATTGAATCAAAATTATATTTCTTACGATATCGACTGCAAGTTCATGGTTTGAAGAAAAATTCTTTGTTTTAGAAAAATATTTCTTTTTGCGTCAAGAAACCGTCTTTTTCAATAGAAGAAATATTTTTTTATTTGAAACTTCCCGTGATCAAAACAAAAAAGTATTTCATTGAATCAAAATTATATTTCTTACGATAAACTGCGCAGTACATCGTTTAAAGAGAATTTCTTTGTTTTAGAAAAATATTTCTTTACGGCAAGAAACAGTCTTTTTCAATAATTTTTTTTTTATTTTAATAAGTTCCGGTGATAGAAACAAAAAAATATTTCTTTGGAGCAAAATGATATTTCTTACAATAGAGACTGCGATTTCATGGTTCGAACAAAATTTCTTGTTTTAGAAAAATATTTCTCTATAGCAAGAAGCTGTGTTTTTTAATAGAAAAATATTTTTTTATTTTGAAGTTTCCGCTATGAAAATAGGAAAATATTTCATTGAAGTAAAAATATATATTTCTTAAAAGTAAGATTGCGATTTCATGGTTTGAAGAAAATTTCTTTCATTTAATGTAAATTTCCTTCGTTTAAAGAAGTTTTTTCATCCAAAGAAATAATTCATTGAGTCCGAGTATTATTTTTTCTTTATTTTTATAAAAAAAAAATTGGAACCATCTTTTTCATTATAGTTTTTATTTGAGTGAATTAGACTTACATATCTTTTTCTGTAATAGAGATTCTGTAATCTATAATACCTTGTAATCTATAGACCCTTGAGTTCTTGAACAAGTATGCTAACCACCACGTTTGTATATATATACGGTTCTTCCAAAGGGCTTTTATAAGCTGCATAGTTATTTTCAAAGAAATATTCATCATTCCAACAATGATGATTTTACTTTAAGGTGGTGTAATAGTCCTACTTTACCACTAGACCTGTTTTATCGGCGGAACATGACAAAATAATTAATAAATAAAAGGATGATGATTTGCGTCTTAAACAAAATCACTTGCTCTACGTAATCCTCTAATACATCGTACTACGAAGTTTTGAGACAAAAAAACGACGATACCTTTGTTTATTTTTGGAACGAAATTTGGTTAATTTTCATTAATTTTCATTCTAAAAATAAACAAAGGTGTCGTCGTTTTTTTGTCTCAAAACTTCGTAGAACTATGTATTAGAGGATTACGCAGGGCAAGTGAATTTGTTCAAAACGTAAATCATTATCCTTTTATTTATATTAATTACTTTTACATGTTCCGCCGATAAAACAGTGTTAGTATAGTGCAACACCCCCTTAAAATGAAGATTCGTTTGACACAATTAAAAGTTAATTCACCTAATGAAATCGTGTCATTACAGACAAAAAATGAAATCTTGTTTTAATGAAAATGATACTCAATTTCAATTGTAATTTCAAAGAAAGCATGCTTCGTACGGAAGGTTAATTTAACTCCCTACAGTGGTTCTCAATAGTCGGAAAAACACAAAAATAATCACAAACAAATTTTTTAACGTATATAAGTAACAAAGGTTTATCAATTAAAAATCAAATGAAAAAAGGAGCCCGTGAGTTGTCTGGTTTCTCAGCTCTCGGCCGAGTTGTCTGGTTTCTTAGCGCTCAGTCGAGTTGTCTATAGTTTCTTAACCCATTAAGTCCCAAAATGACATTTTTTCATCACGGTTTTCAACGGCTGTACTTTCTGATAAAAAAAGC
>UXGD01003514.1:0-20184 GCA_900474315.1 Torymus auratus | reverse complement strand
ATATAAAAAAGCTATCTCTGTGCCAAATTTCAAGACGATTGGATAATTTTTGCTCTTGTTATCGTCCGGCAACGAAAGACAAATTTTTTTCAAAAATAATTTTTTTTTCTGAAACAAATGAAGATAATCACTTGAAATTTTAGCCGAATATTCGCCCAAATAAGTGTAATAAGTGGTTAAAATTTCAAGTCAATAAATTGAAAATTTATTTAGAAATAAAAAATAATGAATTTTAAACCATATTTTTTTTAATAACAAATGACATACTAAAGATAATTAAAGTTCTAAAAAAAGAAATTGTAGGTAATTTGACGACCTTTAAATAAAAATTGATTATATTAATATATCTACCGTAACATATTTAAAAATACAAAAAATATAAAAAAACAAATTGAAAATCGTTTTTTTGGTTATAAAACAAAATAAAAACGAAAAAATAAAAAAATAGGTTAAGCTATATATCTCTATATTCTACTTCGAAACGAAGAGAATATAAGCTTTACCCGATGAAAATCGCTCAATTTGTTCAAAAGTTATAGCCCAACCAAAGTGAGCGTTGGTTTTTTGAAAACTCTACGCTCATAGTTCATGACTGTAGACTAGTGGCGTCACGACGGCATATTGTGGAAGCTGATGCACGAATATGAATAAGATTCAAAACTTTGACGAATGAACTCACATTTAACGAATAAATGACGATTTTTTAATTTAAAATCATCCATAATCCATATAATGATGCTTCTCTTACAATTTAAGATTTCAATAGCATTTTTATTATTTTTATCATTTATTCATTTGCATCATTATTATTTATGTGGTGGCGGCACTAGTCTACAGTCATGAACTATGAGCGTAGACTTTTGGAAAAGTGCCGGGGTGGGGGTGCTGAGTGCTGACGCTTTCACCTAGCATAACGTGTTGTTGACAAGTTGCAGTGGCAATGTTTGTGGATACCTTGTATTATGAACAACTGAAAAGTTAATAAGATTTTTGTTATAGTTGCAAGTGTAAAAACATTTTTGGGATTCTCAAGTACACATTCGCAAGTATTATTATTATTTTTTTGTAATATAAAGTATCAAATGCTTAGTCTTATCCTGATTGTAGGAGGTCCAATAATTATTTTTAATATATTTGTATTTTTATGATTTATCATAAAATTTACGTTTTTTTTTACATCTGATCTACAAGTAGCAATGGCCTTTAATTAATTGTAGTTCAAAGTTTTATACATAGAAAAACTTGTTATTTTCCAATATTAAAATATAAAAATATTATGAAATAAATTTAATATTTTGATGAATAGTAAAAAACATTTAGAATAATTGTAATAATTTTTTTCAGTTAATGAAAATGTCAGAAGACAACAGTAGACCAACTTCAAATGTTTCCGCAGAAAGTGTCGGACAAGCAGTTACAAGTACATCACAAGGAACAAGTAATAACTCAGAAGGAAACAGTAATTCACGACCTGATCAAGCCAGTAGACAAAATAATCTTCAGAGAATTCAACAACGTAAACAACAAGTTTTTAACTTACCGCAAGTGAAAAAATTATTAAAACTTGCAAATTACAGTGCTTGTCAAATTCCTGAATGTAAATGCAATGGTTGGAAAAATATACAACAAGTTACAAAGTCTCCAAAAAATGAGGCACAACCAGTTGCTACATTTGCGGATCCATGTAGAAGTTGTGGTCATAATTTGGAAAGCCATATTAGTCATCTAGTTAATCAACCAGAAGAAATGATCAATAAATTATTAGGAATGGTTGTTGACGTGGATAATATTTTTATGGGAATGCATAGAGAAGAAGACCCAGATACAAAAAGAGTATATTATTTTTTATTCAAACTCTTAAGAAAAAGTATTTTATCTATGACAAAACCAACAGTTGAAGGGCCATTAGGACAGCCGCCATTTGAAAAACCAAGTATATCGAAAGCAATCACCAACTTTGTTGTATATAAATTTGGGCACTTGGCTCAACGTGATTGGCAGTCAATGTATGATTTGGCCAAAATGTTTTTGCATTGCTTGAACCATTGGAATTTTGAGACCCCTAGTGCAAGAAAAACAGCTGTCAATGCAGATGAAGCACCAGCTTATAAAATTAATTATACTAGATGGCTTGTATTTTGTCATGTGCCTGCTTTTTGTGATTCTCTACCACATTATGATACGACACTGGTTTTTGGGAGGACTTTGTTACAAGCAGTTTTTAAATCAGTTTGTAAACAATTGATGGACAAATGTCATAGTGAAAAAGACAGAATGTCAGCTGAAAAACGTGTTCTTGTATTAAATCATTTTCCAAAGTAAGTATAGACAATTAATAAATAATCAAGAGCATTAAAAAAATAATTAATAAATAGTGTATAATATTTTACTAACCAAAATAAATTTATTTTTCAGGTTTCTTTCTATGCTTGAAATAGAAATTTATTCAGAAAATTCTCCAATCTGGGATCCTGAATTCAAACAAGTTCTACCATCCCATTTACAAATGTCTTCTGAATCTAAAATAAGTCAAAGTAGAAGAACAGCTACAGGAGAATTTGAGAAAGTTACTGTTATTCCGAATGATAAAGATAATTTTACTACCGTGAACTTGAGTCCAGGGATGAAAAAGATTCAAAACAAAAGACCTTATTCAGAAGTGCGATCTGAATCAAAAAGAAGAAAAACAGAAGAGGTCTTTGAGGATTTGTCTGAAGAAACAGTTATGAAAATTATAGCTACAATTAAGGATCCAAATTATATGTTTGGTTTAGATGCTATTTTTCCTCCTAATGCCCCTAGGGATGAAACTCCAAAAATGGAGGAGAGTAGAAAAATTATTGAGTTCCATATAGTTGGAAACAGCTTAACACAGCCGGTGTCAAAGCAGACTATGCTTTGGCTTATTGGTCTTCATAATGTTTTCAGTCATCAATTAACAAGAATGCCAATGGAATATATTTCACAATTAGTTTTTGATCCGTAAGTAACTTTTATTTATCAAAACTGCTTTAATGCATACAATTAAAATTTTTTTATAACAGCTAATGAGAAAATATTATTGTCTTTAGAAAACATAAAACACTTGCACTTATAAAGGATGGCAGACCAATTGGCGGAATTTGTTTCCGTATGTTTGCTAGCCAAGGATTCACTGAGATTGTCTTCTGTGCTATGACCTCTGAGCAACAGGTTAAAGGTTATGGCACTCACCTTATGAACATGTTGAAAGATTATCACATTAAACACAATATCCTCCACTTTTTAACCTTTGCTGATGAGTTTGCCATAGGCTATTTTAAAAAACAAGGATTTAGCAAAGACATTAAATTACCTCGAGAGACCTATCAGGTAAGAACATTATTTGAATGACATTCAAAATTACAAGATACTAATCCAAAAAATCTTGTTTTTATTTTGCAATTTTGACAATTAAGTATTAGATTAATTTTGACATGAAAAATTTCAGGGCTATATCAAGGACTACGAGGGTGCGATGCTGATGCACTGCGAGCTGAACGCGAAAATTGTCTACACCGAATTCACAACAGTGGTGCGCAAGCAAAAGGAGATTGTTAAGCAACTAATTTACCAGCGCCAGCAAGAAATCCAAAAGATCCACCCGGGCTTGACATGCTTTAAAGAGGGCGTACGCGGTATCCCCGTCGAGTCGATACCCGGGATCCGCGAGACCGGCTGGAAGAATTACGCGCAAACGAGAACGAGGGGTGTAGCCAAGGGCTCCCAGGGTCCCGAGCCTGTCGAGGCCTGTCTCGACGTCAATGATTCTCTGTACAACGCGCTCAAGAGCGTCCTGACCAGTGTGAAGAATCACACCGCCGCCTGGCCATTCTTGAAGCCCGTCGACAAGAACGAGGTACCCGATTACTACGACCACATCAAGTATCCTATGGGTAATTGTCGATGCTTTATCTTTACACTTTCAATAATACTATTTTAAAATTTTAGCGATTGCCTAATCAATGTATTGCTTTATTTTACAGATTTGAAAACTATGACAGAACGACTGAAGGCGAGATACTACGTGACGCGTCGGCTGTTCATCGCTGACATGACACGCATCTGCACCAATTGCCGACTGTATAATGGCCCAGACACCGAGTACTACTCGTGTGCTAATCTTTTGGAAAAATACTTTCAGACGAAGATGAAGGAATAGTCGAGAGCGAGGCCGCCCTCGCTACTGAGCGACTGCCTCCAATTGCCTCCCTCTCTTCCCGACGTTGCCCTCTTTGAAGGCATCGTCGAAGTCGACTCGCAGGAGTGATGGGAATATCTTCTGTCTTATTATTTGAAGAATATGCTTCTTTTTAAAGAGAGCATAAAAACATTTGGGATTCGAATGGTTTTGGCTTCTAATAGCCAATCAACGCGCTACACAAACGCTGTGTTCTTTCGAAAAAAAATAAACGTCACTCGTTTGTTATTGGACTTCAATCTTCACTCTATAGTGTAAGATAAGATTTGTTGCGACTGTAAAGGAATGACCCTATGATGTGTGAGTATATTGAAGTAAAAAGCATGTTCTCTTGTGCCGATGACGTGTCTATTTTGCTGTGTGAAAGTGCGTGTGTGATACGAAAGAATGAAATTAATTTAAATTTTACGGGATTAAATTTTTTGCGGCTTATAAAGTTATATACGTTTTATTTATTGAAGTAAGCACAAGGTGTACTTTCTAAAAGTTATTTTACAACTTAAATATTACTTTAGTGGTTGAGAAGATCTTTTAATGTACGTTAGAGAATACCTATTGTATGTATGTGAGTTTGATTGTAAACAATTGGTGCAAAACGCGAATCGAATATAATTGTAAAATAAGTGAATATTAAAAGAGAATTAAAAAAAAAGTAAAAACACTGAATAAATGTTTATAAAACACGCGCTTCAGTAGTATAGACTGAATTAATATTGTTATTAATAATTAAAAGAGAATCTTGATTCCATTGAAGCTATATTATATAAAAAGTTATAAATAATACGCACAAATTAAATATTAAAAACAATAATAATGCACAAATATTAACCATATTGTATATATATCGATACAAGTATTTCGAATTGAATAGGAACTATGTGCCTCCTTTTCTTTTCTTTCTATATACATAAAAAGATACAAAATTCAAATTGAAACTTGATTGTAGAACAATACTAGTAAAATTAATGTTAACCATTGTTAATGTTGTAACTGGATCACCTCGTACTTGTTTTGAAAAACCTAATATTTCCTTCAAATTTCTTATAATTTTTTTATTATTATATTGAAAATCGACTAAGAACGTCATTTGGGCCCATCGATACCGATGGGGATCGCGTAGCGACGGCAACGAGGACTACTAGACCTATTATGCGCGCAATTCAAAGGAATCACGTATAGCACGCTTGCGCGTGGCGGTTTGTTTCACAGTCTAATTAATGCCATTAGCCAGGCAGTTAATTAGGGAATGTAATACACAGCGAGCGGACTTGGCTGCTCGCGGCTCCGGAACGCTGCCCCCGCCGCACCTTTTTCTTCCGAATAAGGCGAGATCGCTCCCGGAAAAATTCTGGCCGATTCGCTCGCTCGGCCTTCTGTGCATATATATATATACATTGTACAGTCGCATGCGTGCCTACGTGTGTGCTTTCGTACATCGGTTTGGACTTTTTGGTAGGAAGAATCGTGGTGATTGGGCGTGGCGAATGGTTATATACTTTGTATTTTTTAGAATGGATTTGAGTGTTGAATTTGTTGCTGAAGAGAATATTTCTCACAAGGAAAAGGCAGCATACAAATTTTAAAATGAATGATTTTAAATTTTATTTGATATGGTTAAGAAACAAAAAGATAAAATTCATATTCTATTAGTATTTATAAATTTTAAATCTAAAAATTAAATTTTCTGTAAGAAATTGACTTGAATAAAAAGTATTTTTTCGACATTGCTATGTTATTAAGCATAAGTAAATTAATAGTAAAATAATGCACTTTTATAGCCATACAAGTTCTGATAATTCTTATGCTTTAAAGAATTTGAAAGAAGTTTTAGATGTTGTACTTAATTAATTACATATTGTAGTATACTCTAAATGAAAATTTGTACTGACTCAAGCTTTTGTAAATCGAAACAAAAGGAATGAGAGAACATTTTTCAAATTTATTTATAGCTTGTAATTTAAGAATCTTATTTTGGCATTATCAGTGATTCAGATAAAAGAGTAGAGTTGCTCTTTTGGAAGGACAAATGACTGTTTGCCTATCGAAGGTTTTGGTTATTTATCATACAGAAAAGTTAAGATTACTTGCACTATGTTTTTATAATAAAAATTTATATTGTAAAAATAAAATTTTATTCAATGTAAGTTTTGTTTTTATAAAAACGGTTTATAATTGTATATATTTTGTTTGTTTGTATGTATATTGTCACATCATTCATTAAGTGCAAGTAGTTTTAATTTTTAATAAATATATAAAATACTATGAGATTTACAAACGAATAAACAGCTTTGATATTACTGCTACATAATTGCGATTTCAAAAACTCATTAATTTTAAAACAATGTATTTATAAATTTGCCGGTCTTTGTATACCATTAGCACAAATGTAAAACTTTATCCTATAATATTTTCTTCTTTTATACGAAGTGCTTACACTTCGAAAGATAGCTTTTCTTTGTAAATAATCATATTTTAGTTAGACCATAAGAATAAAAACGGAAGTTAGTACAGTGAATACGAATGTATTCTCTTTATACTATTTTAAGATGAGCGCGCTCGCGCATAGGTGTACAACGAAGGAATTATGTAAATTACTCATCGTATGGGTTGCATAGATGATTTTGATTAAAGAGATATTATAAACACACTTACCCGGCTTTCTTTTTATTCCTTGCTACAGTGATGTGTATCTTTCGCTATTTTTCTACATTTTCAAATAATAAATTTCATACTTTTTTTTTTTGACAAAAATTATTATATATTAAATGACCCAAAAAACCATTTTTTATTTTTTTTCTTGAATATATTACACTGATCAGTAGCAATTAAAATAACATTATCTTAATCTTATATCGCTAAGAAATCATGTATACTAGAAATAATTCAGAGAAAAGATATAATAAAAAGTTATGAGACAATGTTTATATCTCTACAAGTGGATATCCACGCATTAATTTATGCTACTAACTAATTGCACGCAATTAGACGGCATCAGGATGCAACTTAATGAATTGCAATTAGTACGAGAATAAGTCTTTGTGAACTGACCATAACTGACGTATTAGTCATCAAATTTTGGTAATTTCACTTTCTCTAACATAATCTAATGAAGTAGTTTTTTATAAATATGTAATTTTAATCCATATCAAACAGTAATATTGGGTAAGGCAAATATTCCACTTTAAAGTATATAATCATTATAATATTTTTATTCCATTAACGATTATACCATAACAATATACGTAACATATAGGCAATCATAAAAGAAACGCTATTTCTTAGATGTAACATTGAAACATCGTCGAGGGATACAACTTTTTCGTCTCCCAATTACTTGATTGCTACCAATTACTTCGTCCATGAAACATATTCTTTCGATCGTAAGATGTCTCTTATTTTATACATATATGTTAACGCTTTATAAATAATTTTAAATATAATATAGCCCATTCAAACAATTAACTTCATAATAATTTTTCAAAGATACCATAAATAAAAGCCCAATAAATCTGCATAAAAATAATCGATTTATAAAGAACTGGATAACCGCGACCAAGTCATTCATTATATCGAATAACGCGAAAAGGTTCGAAAGAAGAAAGGCAATGGAGGAGAAGTAAAAGGATCGCCGCGTGAGCCGCAAAAGTCCTGTGTGCGCTCTGTTTTTGGTCTGACATTATAAAATAGGAACGCCTTGCCAATTGCGCCCAAACGGTCGAAGCGATCGCGTCATGGCTGCGCAGTCTTAAAACGGCCAACAACTTTTATAAATGCGCTTATCTGCTGTGTGCCCGAGTAAGAATAAAAATTTCCGTATGATCTTTTCTGCATCCTTAAAAGAAGATTGTAATTAATTTATGCTATGATATGAAAAATGAAATAATCTCAAGTATTTCTCATCATAAATTATTATAAAAAAATGTCAGAAATTCCGCACCTGAAACGTTAAATATTATATCTCGGCAAGCGGATTACGAATCTTTATAATAAAGCAGCCATGAGACAAGAGACATGCAGTTTATATGTGTCGTTTCCGCGCGCAAAAGGCGAAGCGCCGAGGATTCGGGTCAAGATTAAGGCTGCGCGAGCGCTCGGTCTGGAAACGGAATTGAATGAGTCCTAAACTCGGGAGGCAATTTCTGCGGCAAGAAATATAAATAGTCTTTAATGAAATAATTCGATCGGTTCACGTCGCCTTTTCGGACGCGTCTCTTAAGTCACCGCGTAAATCTATTATACCTATGAAATCAAATTAATTCTTTCTGACAATGGTGTACTTGTAGGGCGCGACTTGTATTGTTCAACGTTATAAAGTACATAAAAGTTTGTACTCGCATGTATTGATATAAATATCGTTTGAAATGAATTATGAAGATTTACTTTTTAGAGATATTTTTTTTTATTATACACTTTTTACATTATGTATGTTTTATAATAAAATTTATTCGTGAAGATAAAGAGCTATAAATAACCGTAACTTTCCTTTTTGTACAGACAGTTAATTTCTTGTAAGTGCGCGAATAATTGCAAGTTGAAAGTAGTATGATTTTGTGCATTAATGACATTGAGATACTAAATAGTAAATATGTATATACCTTTCGCAAGTGCAGTACACGAAAATGATAATGAGCGATGATTGGAATCGACGATTGTTGTACAGCTCTCTAACGTGAGATTTAACGTAGTCTCCGATATTGTAGAATAATGTTTAGTTTATTTTTACCCTGTAATTATAGTTTATGAAAAAAAGTATGAACTTTCTATGTAATGGAATTTGTAATTAATTTGAACGATCGAGTTTAGTCTGATTAATCATTTTGATAATTTGCACATGTATAACTTATCAAATAAAACTATATTGTGGTTTTTAATAAATTAATTAATTCTAATTATATTCAATATTTAAACAAACTTTTTGTTCACAAAAGATAGCTCAGGTGAATTGTGCATATTCTTGTATAAAAAAAAATAGTTTAATCTTTTTGAAGAATTAAAAACTCAATAACGATTGGACGCAATATAAAGTGACAATTTACAATTGTACGATAAACTGCAATCTGTTACGAAATAAAACTTTTCTTATATCTCATCCAAAATCAATAATACATCAATGTCTCTCGCGTCTATTATATCCGATCGCCCTTCGTTCCGACATTTTTCCAATCCTCCAACCGCAATAACTATATTTCCACTTCGCTATTGTACGATAATAAACCTTTATTACCCACAATACTCATATTAATCCTCAAGTTACCTCGATACACCTATAGAGGCGATCATCGACGGCTATGATGAGCCTGCATCCGATTCAACGCGAAAAACTCAGGCATGAAATAATTCTCCTCGACGCATTTACACACACAGCGAAGCGACGAGGAGAGAAAAAAAAGTCATTATCGCATCCTTTTGCGCCGGCGTTTTCTCCTCTTTGAAATTCACCCGCGCGACTTTCCTCTCGCGTATATCCCACAAAAAACGACGCATCTTTTCCAACACACATACACACGAGGAGGTAGAAAAAAAAGGAGAAGAGCACCGCAGAGAGGAATAGGCTCTGATTCACGTGGCAATTTGTGCAGCCCGCACGCGCAGCGGGTGGCGAGTGTATAAACGAGCGAGTAGGAAAAGAAAATGCACGCGCGAGCCTCGTATCACGCTCTGGTTATCCCATCAGCGCGCGTTCGCGTTAGCGCCTCACGCGCGCGAGCGCGTTTATACTTATACGCGCGAGTATAGGATTTTTGATATGCGATGGGTTTCGTCGGAATGCGGATTTCGGTCCGTGTAGTTTTGGGCGAGATCCCGAGGGAGGATAAGAAAGTGTAACGCGTATTATTCCATATAGAAATGTGATATGGGCGGTTGATAGGAGATGATTTCGTTGAGGCGAGCTTGTACTCCGCGGTGAACTAATTGGTCAGTCTTTTTGAGAAATCGTGTGCTAAAAGTTTAATTTGGAATGATGTTTATGTTGATTTCGGTATTTCTATGTTGGTTGGCCCCGTTATTTCTCGAAGGAAGTACCTTTAAATTTTATAAGCCAAAGGGGAATAGGTAGCTCATAGAATATTTGCATTATTTAAAAATTAAACGAATATGCTTGTGTTGATTATAAGGTGATATGTATGCAACAAATTTTGTTAGCTATCGAAATTTTTTCGCGTTATAATATATTATAATTGATAATAGATTATAATTAGGACAAGTTTCATTAAGAAATTGCAGAATAAAATATAAATTAAATAAATTTGTCACTTCTTAAGTTTTCATGAAATATGAAATTTCATGAATTCTTCGCAAAATATAAAAATGTTATGGAATTTTAAATTCCTGCACAAACAATTTATAAAGTAATTATTTTTGTTAAATTAGTGTGATAAAAATAGTTGAATTATTATTATTTTTTTTTAATAATTATACAATTACGCGAGGGAACATGTTAATATTGTATATAGCCATCATCATCTTAACTCCTTCGTATCTATCCAAGTGGAATCGCGCATGAATCATTTTCTCCTGTGAAGATAACTGCAATAACGCTCCTTATAAGGTAAATCGCGCCGCTATACACTCGGCTATCGGCGCGCGTTAATCCATATGTATATCACATATGTTTTGGTATTTTAATCGACAAATAATTAAAATTAAATGACTATTGAATACATTATCTGAAAGACATTACTTACAGTTTTATGAATTGATCTATTCAGAAAATATTTTTACGATTCTTCATCTGTTAATTACCTTTACGCAAATGCACTGTATATAAAGATATATCGATATCAAATAACTTGTTTCTATGGATTCAAGAACGAAGGCTCATGTCTATTGAAAAAAAGGAACATTTGTTGAGGGGTTAAGTTAAATTTGTCCCATGACTCCGAATGTTTCATTTTTTATATATAATATATTGTTGTAATTGAAAACATTTTTCCTCACAAGTATTATTCAACAATATACGAAAAATACTTGAAACTAATCCAGAAACCCATACAAAAATGAATTCATTCGAAATACAATAAAGTATCAATCCAATATCCAAAATTCAATCTTAAAAAAATACTTTATCCCAAAAAATAAAACCAAACAGCCACAAGTACATATAAATACACAAAAAAAAAATTAGAACACGAGCTCACGTCCACAGCTCGACTTTATGGCGCGTCCAAAGCCGCCTCCATACTGGGTTAAGGTCGCGAAGGCCGTTCGCGAAAAATCATCATCACCGGCAGCCTCGCGCGAAAAGGAAGTCATCGCGCGGCATCAACCCCCGGAAGAATCTCGCGCCTAGGTAGGTATACATGCCGCGTGTGTCCAAAAAGACGACGGCGGCGGCGGCGGCGATTCAAGATCGTGCAGGGTGGGGACGTGCTTGGCCGGATGTATAAAACCGGGAGGCGAGCGCGCGCCCGAGGACTCGCCTGTTGAATCCTTCTCGCGTTCGTGTGTTTTTCTCAGTGTGGTGCAGCAGCAGCCGAAGTTTGCTCAATCTAGTCATTTGTGTTACGATCAGGGAGACCCGTAAGTTCGCACCATATCAATAGGATATAGTGCGCTGCTCTCGCGTTTAACAGTTTTCGTTGTTCCTTGATTGCGCGCCAGTTGACATTCGCTGGTTCCTTTTTTTCTTTCTTTTTATGGTCGTTAAAAAATTTAATATAATTAATATGTCAACGATGGCGTGCAATTAACGAAATGAAAATTAAAAAAAAATTAAAGAAAAATTAAAGCGCGATCGTTGAAATTTCAGTTCTGACATCTAAAATGTGTGACGACGACGTAGCCGCTCTCGTTGTTGACAATGGATCCGGAATGTGCAAAGCTGGTTTCGCCGGCGACGACGCGCCGCGCGCCGTCTTCCCTTCCATCGTTGGAAGGCCTCGCTACCAGGTGAGTTATTTATTTTTCTTTTTATCTTTCAATTGAACCACGGTATTCTCATTTAATTGGTCATTATGGTATACTTTTGTGCGTATAAGTACGTTTCAAAGTAATTGGTTATTTAATTGGTATTGTAAGGCGATTTTTATTGAATAAAAGATCGTTTTTCAAAATACTTGAACGCTACAGAAAAAGTATTCAGTTCCGGTTTACCGTCTTCCTTGGAGTTAGCGTTTTTGAAATAAGAATCATATATAGTGCAGCATAGAAAATTATAAGTTAAGATACTTATTAATTGTTAAGCTTTTTTGATTGTGCACTTTATTTTTTTTTAAGTTTCCTTAGGCTATCTCAAATTTATTTAAAACGCCCAATACTCGCACGCATACAATCAAACAGAGCATGCTTAATTAATTAGTGCTCCAAACATAGGAAGCGGCCGTGTTCCAAGCTGGACTCTTACTCTACTTAGGGACCGATCAGCTGTTACTCCGCGACCGTGACGCGCGCGCTTCCTCGCGGAACTTGCGCGTGTATATACTTACACGCTTGCGGCTAATTCATTTTCATTTAAATCCGTGCGAGAGGCGACGTTTAAATTTTATTGGAGGAACGGCCGCTCGTGCAGGCTCCACGCTCTAATAAACCGATTATCGCGCTATGAAATCCAAAATAATTAGTACGATAAATATATATAACTGTCTTGATTAAGGCGATACGCATCTGTAACAGTAGTTTTTCAACTAACTTTTATATAGTTTTCGAAAGAATGAAACCGTTTAACGAGAAACCGCTAATGACTCTATTCACGGCGCCTATTTCGGTTTCCCGCATTTGTAGGTTTCCTTGCATCGATGTTAATTTGATTGTATATAGTGTGGTATTTTCCGGTTATCCTATGTTGATTATACATTCTTACAACTTTCGCTTCCCTGATTTCAATATTCATTTAGGATTTAAACAGGGCCGATGAATTTCTTTAATTGCGCCTGCATATTTTTGGGGAAATATATTCATAAAAGTTAATATTTACATATTTATGCTCATTTTATTATGAGGCTTATTAATACAGAAAGCAGATCATACGAATGGTCGTTACATACTAAGATGCTACTTCTATTTCCAATGTTTATCGTAAATGCTAATTTAGGATCCTGAAGTATTTATAATGACATTTTATTATTCGTAAAGATTCAACTAAATCAACAGATCGAACATCCAATTAAACCACGAAAAAAATGTTTCAATGTAATTTCCAAAACTTAGAAAGTCGAAAAAAAAACTTGTATCACTAATTTCCGAAATAATCTACCCAATTTATCAATACTTATATGAGATAACACGATAGCTGTTGTAATTAATTTTACCAGCTAAAGTAGCATCATAAAAAAAATTATTTTTTTTTTCTCAAACCATCGCACGATTTAAAAAAAAAAAACTTTTGTAATGTTAAAGGGCATCATGGTGGGCATGGGCCAAAAAGACTCGTACGTGGGCGACGAGGCGCAATCCAAGCGTGGCGTGCTCACGGTCAAGTACCCTATTGAGCACGGCATCGTGACCAACTGGGACGACATGGAGAAGATCTGGCACCACACCTTCTACAACGAGCTGCGCATAGCGCCCGAGGAGCATCCGGTCCTCCTCACCGAGGCGCCCCTCAATCCCAAGGCGAATCGCGAGAAGATGACGCAGATCATGTTCGAGACCTTCAACTCGCCCGCCATGTACGTAGCCATTCAGGCCGTCCTCTCGCTCTATGCCTCCGGTAGGACCACTGGTATCGTCCTCGACAGCGGCGATGGCGTCTCGCACACCGTACCCATCTATGAGGGTGAGTAGCGCTTTTTTGCTCTTTTAATTTTTTTTTTCTTTTTATTTAATATACATCGTGCCCTTTTATTGCTGGTTACCTACATGGTTTAATTTTTCTTTGGCCTGGAAGCCAAGTAATTTCTAATCAGGTACTCAATTGTCTATCACTATTTTGCTTGTATTTTTGTTTGATTTAAGAAAAAACTGCAATATTCCTCATATATTGCAACCAAAACAGATATCACGCAAAACAAAAAATGATCCCTTATATATGCTTTAAAAATCAAACGAAAATGAGTTATTTACATACATATGTATATATTTTCATACCAAAAAATAGTTCTAAATGTACTTCAAGTTATAAAAAGTTTTTTTTAAATTTATATTATTCACGTTGTTGTGTTATTTTATTTATTAATAAAACTATTATTTACGCTTATTTATCATAAAATTAATTTAAAATAAATAAGTAGTCGGGAAAATAATCGTTATTCGCAAAAAAAGTAATGTTATTAACCAATTTCGAATGTGCTCCGAAAACGATTTTAAGATCAAGGCCGGGCGTCTCGCATCTGCCCTTTTTTGGTTAATTGTACTCAAGGATATATCGATCAATTGAGCTCAAGAGATACAGAAATAATCATACTATGTGTCAATAATAGACGTGAAACTCCACGGACTCGTAAAGAAGGTTAAAAATAAGCAATGTTTGATATTTAAAAGAATATTTAAACAGGTAATTTAAACTCCTAAGGTGTACAAAAGATCTTTATCTGAAAATCCTTCAACTTTAGAAAAGAATTATGGAATACCAATAATAATAATTCATCAAAAATTAACAATATTGTTGTTGATTATTTACACTTCCTTTAATTCTAAATTCTCTTTTAAGTAGCTAAAAAATGTGAAAAATATGGCTTATAAATTATTTCAAAATTTTTCTAATCTTTTTCACTTGTTTACAGAAATGTATTAATTCGAATAGTGGCCGTATTAGCTACACGCGCAACGACCAAAGTTAGCCAGTTTCTTTTTTATTTATTTCTTAGCAAGGCTAATTTAATTTTTGAAGTGTCTGCGATTTTCATCTAGTAAAAGATTGATTATATTTAAATATATGTTTATACATTCTTATCGATTTTGCCTTGGCTTTGTGTGAAGTCAGTATTATAGAAATAATTCTAGATCATTTTCAATTTTTTTTCTTTGTGCAAGACATATGAATACTTTATGCCTCTTTAACATTTTTTCCAAACATTCTTGCAGAAACATACAAATAAATTTTCCGTTTAATGAGAGCGAATTACCTCAAGTTACCATGTATCTATTTTTTAATTTATATATAATAGAAAAAGCAAAACAAGGATATCCAAAAATATAAATATTTACTAATAACATAGTTGCAAAGATGATTGCAAAAACCTAGTTACATATACATTAATTAGTTCAATAATTTACATTTAATACAAATCAAGTCACTTTATACAATTTTCTATCTTACCCTAAGATTTACGAAGTTTTAGAATATTCTACACAACGCGATGGATCTGTCGGATAATATTCTTGACATTTAGTCATGAGTCGTTTCAGAGCTTGAATATACTTTCGTTGTGTTTCATCGTTCATGACGTGTGCGACGTTTTTCGAGAAAATTTTTTCTCGACCTGTACGAGCGTGAATACCAACCATAGTTACACCAATGGGCCAAGGGGAATTTCCAATAGCCATTTGAAGATATGCATCACTTGCCTGGAAAATTTGAATGATAATTAATTTATTTATTGAATACCTTTAAATTTATTTGAATATAATTGCAAGTATAGTGAGAAATTCAATTCAAAGACATTTATTAAAATTGTTCAAATCAAATGTTTTTAAGATATGGGCAATTGAGAATATTATAATTTTGAACTAGTTACTATTATACAGCTAAAAAGACTTGTACAAGAAAACAAAATATACAATATAAAAATTACTTACAAGAATATAATTTCTTTCAAGCAAATGCTTGACAATTTCTATTAAACTATCAGTGATATCTTCAGGGAGAGATTTATTCTTTAATTTTCGAAGGAGTGGTTTTAAATATTCTCTAGTCTGTGCATAGATAGCACTGTCCATTTTTCCCTTTGCACTCATTTTCTCAGCACCAGATCTACTATTTAATTGTTCACCCCAAGTTTTCACTAAAAACTGTAAAAACTGTGTAATGATATTCATATTTGTGTCTCTATCCTTTCTGTCCAGATTAGCTGCCATATCTTGTATATCATCATAAGTTATTTCTGCCTCTGGAATTTTAACATCTTCTTTCTTACGTGTTTCTAGTGGTTTAGATGATTCCATAATTTCATCAAGATAAGCTTGATCAACTTGTTCCATAGCTTCTTGAAAGTCATTTCTTAAACCCTGATGAAAATTAGGAAGATATTAATAATTTAAAAATACTATTGATTGATAAATAATTTTAAAATAATATTTATTTACCTTATTAACTTCTGGTTCAAGTATTTCAGATCGCCTTAGCCTTTTGGCAGAGTCGAGTTCTGATTCACCATAAAGACAGATTGGTTGTCCCCTTTCTCTTAATTTTCTTATGATTTCAGCTCTTGGTATATGCTGTGAATTGTCTACCATAGTATTTTCCTTTTCTGTTTTATTATCACTGTTTTCAGTATTACTGCTCGTACTAGCATTATTTGTTGTCTTCTGCTCTGTTGCTAATAAGTCCCCTCTTCTGAAATATTTTTTGTTATTTTGCTGCAATAAATAAAATATAGAAAAAGTTAACACAAGTATAAAGTATTATATAATACTGATAAGGGATAAGCCTCATTACTATTCGTACATCAAATTTATCTATACAAAGTATATACATTTGTAACGAACTATAATTTCTCTAGTCAGATGTGAACACAAAACAAATATTAAGGTGGTTTATTTTAGAACTTATACTCTGAATCAATGTACTTTACATCTGACGTACGAATAGGAAGAGCCTAAGAAATCTTTTATTTAACTGTAAATTATAGTAACTAAAAAACAAGTATTTTAATACATGTGCTAAAGTACTTACCATCACATTCTTTTCCTCCAATTCTTTTCTTTTCTTTGCTATTTCTGCTCTAAGGATATCCATAATAAAACTTTGATTGTGCAATGTTATTTAATTAATTATATGCAAAATAACTTGCAATATTTGTGTTTATCAACGTTGATTCTAACCTAACTGTTATAAATAAATAAATTATCTTCTCCTACTGATGATTTTTTATTGAAACTGCTATTTGAATATAATTACTATAGAGATTTATAATTTCATTTGTAATAAACATTACATTTCTTGGAAAAAAACAGTGAATTATTAAAAATCAACATTTATTGTTCATCTTTCAGAGAATGAAACTGAAGGTGTCTGTATATGGTCTGTAATGTCTGTATACTCTGTGGGCAGTTGAGCACTGCACAGACTGTAGAGTATTAGGTAGTTATGTTTTGGTTAGTTACGGTCATAAGACGTTGTAAACCAGTAAAAGTCCGTAACTGACGAAAAATTCAGTTTTGGCGCGGAATTCAAAATTTATTCTAAAAAAGTGTTAATAATATTTTAACGTAATCAGCGTACAATTTTATTATTCATTTTTTAGGATAGGAAGTATGTTTTATATGTTATTTAAAGAAGGAAATCATTCATGTTTGACATTAAAAAAAAATTTATTATGCAATACATAATAAATGGATTCATTGAATGCTTCCTCCGCTGCCGAAATAGTGTATATGCACTACGAAATAGTGAGTAGGTATACACTATTTTTAGTGTATATTAACTTTTTTAAATAGCTATATTTCACTATTTTAAAATAGTAGAAAAATAACTGTTTTGTTGTGCATAAGTACACATTATTTCTTCAGTGGAGAAATTTCCAGTATGAAATAGTGACTTTTCCACTATTTTACATTTAGAGAGTATATGATTATTCTTCATTTCATATATATTAAACTTTTATGAGTAGTATGTAGTACATCATATAAAATACTGATCCATTAACGATTGTTATCTGACGATTATTGTTTTAGATTAAAAATGTCGGTAGGAATGATATTTATAACCAAGTTATTTATATTGCATGCAGACAAACTCAATCATCGAGAACTTGTGTTTTTTATAATTGATTTTATATTTAATACACACAATAATTATTATTTAGTTCATCTTTAAGAAATATACCTGTAGGTAAATGTGGGTAGACATAACGCATCACTTTCTCTAAAACCTTTTACTTTAAATTGAGGAGGGCGCCACTCTCCTTACTTTCTAATCGCATGGGCATTTAGAATGCATCGTTTCTAGCTGCAGACGCTGCAGTCAAAGCTGTACATCTAGAGTAATAACCATCAGTAAATCGTCAGTTTCATTTCTACGATACAGCTCTATTGGTGTTTGTATTGTGTGAAACTGCTATTTGGAAATTAATTAAATTTAAATTAATTTTTAAGGACATTATCAATTTTTTCTGTTGTCTAAATAGGATTCCGTTTATTTTATTCATAAGACTATTATTAAGTTGTACTAAAAAGATACCTAACCACTTTCTACATCGATGTTACCAGCATATTATTGTTCTTCTTCTGTCAGTATCTGTGAAGTAAATGGAAAAATTGAATGAACTGACTGACTTTCGAAATAATTAACGTACAAATTGTTCTTGCAATCTATGTATGTATTTTTTGTTAATTGATTTGTTGCATAAGTTTAATTTAAATTCATATATTTATAGCTCCAAAATTTTTGCACTTGAATCTAAGATTTATAAATGATGCTGCACCAATATAAAAGTTATCTATGTATAAGAGCGTCATGATGCATCTTCTTTACTGACGCTGCATTTAGGCTTAGACGATATAACATATATAGAGTCGTAGCATTTTGTATACCGATCGGAGATTCAGGTTGTAGAACCGCTTCAAATGCATTTACTCCTCACAGTTCTTGTTTTAATTTTTTCTTAACTCAAACAAATGAAAAATAAAAATACCAATAAAATCATCCAAAGGTAGGGAATTATTATCAATCGATAAATCAATGTAAAACTTGAAGTTTATTTTTATTTACAACGGTTTCGATAAAATTGATGAATTAAACATTTGGGTGATACATTTAACGCTGAATTCTTAGGAATCTATTTTTGTATAATTGTTGTAATTATAAACGTCATCAATAACTTGAAGAATGTCGATAAAATTAGATAAAGACTGCTGATTGCTGGGTTTCCCGGGCTCAGACATCAGATACCCTATTCAAGAAACGGCCGGAAAGTACGGCGGCTTATTTTTATTAAAAGGTGGATTAAGTATAGGATGACATTGCAAAAAAGGGTGTGAAACAAATTTTATGAATTTGTTAGTGATACAAAAGTATGTAAGGTTTTTCAAAAGTGAGAGATTTTAGACAAAAACAGTCACAAATAATTTCCTCGGAGTGCCTACCAATGATGAACGTATCGAATAATCACAAGATAGAATATACCGATTAAGTACACGAAACCTGTAAGAAAAAGGAAAATACTATTTTATCATATTACCCGTAATTCTTTTGAAGAATTTCGACGAATATAAAAGAGAACAAAGAAGATTGCGTATAGTATCGTAGTGTCACTATACGAATCTGTTAATATATTATTTGTCTCCTATTAGATTATTGAAGTTAAACACATTAGAACAATGTCCATTTTTGAAGAGTACGCAGTGCGGGAAGCAACAAAGGAAGATGTTCCAATCATTAATGATCTGTTGGAAAAACACTTTCATCCCGAAGAAACTATCTTAAAGTGCATTTTATCTAATAGCAAATCAACCCTCACAGAGACCGATTTGAAGCAAATCGACGAAGACCAGCGTCGATCAATCGAGGCAATAGTTATGAATTACATTTGCCTAGTCCTCATACACAGACCAACCAACGAGATTGTAGGTGTGAACGCCATGATGGCAAGTGAGAATCCAAATTTGTCTATCGAAAATCGTTCCATCGATACTCAAAAGGCCTATCCACCTGAGAGCAAGCTCGTGCAAGATTATTTCAATTGTATGAACGACATACTTGAGAGTAGTGAGATCTTCGCCAAGTTTCCGAATGTCAAGCGAGCTCTAGAATTTTACGATATTGACGTACACAAGCAGCATTGGCGGAAAGGCTTGTCGAAAATTCTGATGAAGGAAGGAATCAAGTACGCAAAAAGTCACGGAGTTGACATGGTGTTCGGACTATT
>UXGD01003513.1:3893-20193 GCA_900474315.1 Torymus auratus | reverse complement strand
AAGCCCGCTGTCACGCCTATCTGTGCCCTAAGTAGTCCTTTTTTGCACCGTGAGGTTAGCGCACGAGCGTAGCGAGTACTACTTCAGATAGTGCGGGCTTAGGTCACACAGTGCTATAAATTATATTATTAATGGTAGAGGAATATGAGATATGAGTTCGCGATTATATTTCAATCGTTTTATAAAACCGGGATATAATTAAGGGGGTGTTATAGGTATAAACCTTCGAGATCAAAATCAGTTAAAAAATATTTTAAAATAATATATTATATCTATAAGTATGCACAAATTATATACTAAAAAGTTGGCATAATTTCTATAATACTAAAATCGCCCAAGACACAATATTTCTAGGCCTATATATTTTACTCAGAGATATACTGCATTTCTAAGATTTGGGCTTTTTTTGTAACTTATATAGATTTCCTGGATTTCCATAGGACGGGGCCTTAATTATTTGAAATTCATGCAGTAATGGATATATTAAAATTTTTGTTTACCAAAAAATTTTTTAAATTTGAAAACCACTTTAAATGCTTGATTTTTAATTTTTCATATGATGAGCATACATACGGTATAGTTTAAAAATAATTGCACTGATAATAATCGATGAAAAACCAAAAAATATTTCGAAACTACGCAAACTTAGCGCAGAGTTGAGTGCTTCGCAGCTACCTATATACCAAACAAGTTTTAATTGCAAAAACATTTCGCAATCTTCCATCGTGGAAGTTAGTTAGCTATCTAAAATAATAGCACTTTAACTGAAGTTTAGAAAGTTTTTCGGGGGCGATATCTCGCGCTTACACACGCGCGTGATCCGTGAAGCTACACATTCAATGTAAAGGTCGAAATTCATGACCTTATTCGCAAAACTTGCACTCGAAAGCGCAATTTGCCGCTCCCAATGTGTCTAAAGGGCTACTCGCGCGGATTGAATATAACTTTGCCTTCCATTGTAATCGAACACAGTTCGGTTAACATTTAATCGCACACTCTTGAAGCTCCGAAGGAAACTCGAAAAGTTTAAAATACTACCACCGTGATTTCCCGCGAGTAGTCCTGGGAAATGTTTATTTTCCGTAATAATAAGGACTCCGTATGAGGGATACATGTTCCGAGAAGACATTTCCCTTTCCCCGGTTAAAAGGCCTTCCTCCCTACGGTCTATTTTTAAAATTACGTATACAGATGCATTAGAGCCGCGCGCGTACAGGACGATCGTGGAAACTTTCCAGAACCGCTTTTACGACGCGACGCGCGTTAAAAATACCCAGATATATCTATACCGCCCTAATAAACCAACCAACATACAAACATCCTCGTACCAACCGTAACATCAATTTTTTGCTCTTACAAAAAGAAAACCACAACCTTGTCTCTCCATTCCAACTCCACGCAAACACACGCGTATCGCATAATAAATAATGAAAAGATTCCGACGCATTTTCAATCGATATGTACACGACAATCCTAACATTCCCGCGCGTCAGTCGTTTTCCCTGTCGCGGATGACCTTTCGTCTCGTATATTATGTTGCATGAAACAGCGAGCTCGCGCGATGCACGCAAACCCTCCCGCAACTTTTCGCGCGTGTGTGTTTAGTCGATTCGAATTAAACGCATCATGTGACCGCACGAGAGAGCGCAATAAAATTAAAACCGCGAGAGCGCGTCAGCTGATGATGACGTAGCGGCCGGATCCGCCCAATTACGGACAATCCCGCGAGATATATTTAAAAGCTGCACACATAAGTAGTGTGGGCGTGACCTCGAAAGCGACGCTTCCTGAAAATGTCGCGACCCACGAGATTTCGGGAGCTTTTTCAGGGACACGCGAAAAAGCGCAACTCGAGCGATCGCGAGATAATACGTTATATTCGTGACCTCCAAAAGTCGTCGGCTAACTCTCATTATCTCGATTGCAAGCGGGGGTGCTGCTCATTATCAAGGGGGGAGATGGGGAGTTTATTTTAAGCAAGTTCGAAGAAAGTTTTTGTCGCGCTTCCGCTATTTTGTCGCATTCCACACGATTCCTGGGTTGTAAGTTTTATATTCGTGTTGGAAGATAGGGGTAAGCTTTATCTACAGCTACGTAGTTCTTTGAAATGATTGAGTCGTTGCTGAAAGGTTTTTTAATTTTTCGAAATAAAATGCCGATTGTTTATGGATGATATTTCTTCTAGAAGTGAACAAGTTTTGATATCGATATATTCTTTCTATTGTTTGTTCTATAGAATCTCTTGATTAAAAAAAAAATCTGTTTTGGTTTTAAGAAGTACGCACCAGATCATTTGAATCTTGTAAATAAGACACCTTTATATAATTACAATTAATGAAATCGGTAATTCATCATCCCAAACCTCCGCACCTCTGAACACCCCCAAACCGAGCTCCGATTAAAAAGCCCATCACTTACAGAAACGGAGACACCACAGCTCTCCGCACCCAATCGGATTATGCATAATAGGCTGATCGTGCGCGAGATAATATCAGGGCGCGGATTTCTCACTCCGCGGCCGTGGCGAGTGTTATACGAGGTCCTAAACTCGTGGGGCTTCGCGTGCGCATCCTTGAGACTGCGAAGTTCAAAGGTCGAAAGTCGTGTAGAACGTACGGTAAACACCGCGTGCGAGTGTATATACGAGAGAAGATATTTTTGGTCGATAAATAGAGCGCGTGCGGACGGGTGGCAGCAGCTGTAAGAGAGGATTTTGAGGTGCTGTTGATATATATGATGCATGGCGCGTAAACACTATGCGCAGGAGTAGGGACTGCGGGGATGATGAGGTGAGGGAGGTTCATGATTTTGTTTGTGTAAGGGGGAATAAATATAGGTTGTAGAAGTTATATCCTTTGGTTTTTGAGTTGGAGAGCATCTTTTTTTTTAGATTTTGTAACGGTTTTGATAAAGTAAAATACATCATTCATTTATCATAACTATACTCTTTAAAGTTCAATTAGTAAAAAAAGAAACCACAAAATTGCTCCACTCTAGAATCAGTGGATATTCACTATTTAAAATAATGAAATTTAACTAATTCAACTTTAGAGAGTAGGTGATTTACAATTAGGTTAAATAGAACGGTTTTTACCGAAAAAATGGGGATACATTTTTTTAAACTGTTTTCAAAGAATAGTAATTATTAGTTATAATTTTCAAGTAAATTGCGGTGTAAATTAAGTAAACGACGAGGTTTCGTGCGTTCGGGCGATTTCTGCGCGGCGATGACGTATTAGCGCAGCGCCAGTAATTTGCAATGATTGAATGTGTGCTTCAAGACTTTGATGGGTTAAATGACTTTGCAAAGGTTATTCAATCAGCTGTCAGCGCGCTTTAATTTCAATACAGTTATATACATCTCTGTAATAAATTTATAGAAATTTCGGATAATTATATACAACGATCGATATCTAGTGTTCCATCATATAATAATTTGATTATTTATTATTTCAGAGGTTCGCTATTTTTTTTATAACTAAAGTTAAACAATCGTATGGATAAAAAAAATATAGCAACATTAACAAGAAATACAAACTTTCAACTATGCAAAATAACAATAGACGCCTAGTCGATATAATACACCAAAAGCTAAAATTTCAATTAACAACCGCGAGCATCAACAGCGCATAATATATAGCGATCTAATCGTTTCATGTACATCCACCATTGACCTATTTAACTTTTCCATCGTTCCGCACGTACTCTCTCTCTCTCTCCCTCCTTTTCTCCCACACACACATACACGTTATATCCTCATACAACTTTTTACCCAACCTCAAGAATCCGTTCGAAAAAACCACAAGCACACGCGTGGGCTATTTCGGTCTGCGTCGCGCATCCCCCGTCCGCAAAATCACGTCGCCACGACATTCCACCTTCCGCTTTTTCTCTCATCTTCGTGTCACATACTTACATACCACATGCATGCATGTATATATAAAAATGCAACGCGAGTCTGGGTCAAGCCACTTGAGCGCGCGCGCCTACTGCTGCTCGCGTGCGCCGCGCGACTTTGCAAATAGTTGCGCGCGGCCGTTGCAAAAACACACGTTATATGGTGTGTGCATGTCGTATATGTGGGTAAGTTCGTGTTTAAACTGTGATGTCGTTTGACAGAGCACGTGGTAAGGAGGCATGTGACCCAATCTTCCTTTTCGTTTAAATGCAAGCTGCACGAAGAAGAAGAAGAAGTTTAATGCGAGTTTGTTTTTAAATCCGCGGAGGCTCGCTTCATTAATATAGTTTCGTAGGCTGTATATTTGCTTTTAAGAACCTGCATCGAGTAATGTTAAATTCCTTGAGAAGGTTCGTGCTAAAAAAAAACTGTAAAAAATATGTACATTAGATGTTGTATATGTACCTTTGTACACTTTGTTCTCTCTAATCTCCGCCATTCATCGTGCGCACACCGCAGCTCTTATCACTATCGTACCTTGACTTCTGCTAAGCTCTATACTCTAGCGCGTGGATATTATATATATACACACATACATGCAGATCCGTTTCCGCGAAAAGAACTCGAGTATATATCGAGAAATCAACAGTGAGATCACTGAGCTCCTTTGATCCGCTTCCCTCTCTCGCATTCCGCTCGTCCAGCGTGCAATCGGACCGACTGCGCGACTCGGAGTTCATATAATATGCGAGTAAGTTTTTCATTGTTATCTATGTAATAAGTGCATGCGGTGTATAGATGGGTGAAGATAAATTATTAAGGGACTGCGTATTTACAATGAAACGATTAGATATTACGTTTATGGTTGTAGTATTATGAAAATAGGTAATGATGGAGTTTATAAATAAAAATTTTACTTCGGTAGGAAAATCTTGTTGTCATGTGTTACGTATCCGGTGCTGCTCCCGTCTTACATATCCGTCATATGCGCGGACGGCGTTCCCGGATATTTTGGAGCGGGACTATATAAGACGGCTGCGAGAATTTCACGTGAAAAAATTTAACACATCGCCGTTTAAAATGAATAGTACCATTTTCTATTTCCGACCGATACAAGAACAATTTCTTTATAGATGCCCGCGTATTTATGCATACAACACATCAGGCATTATACAGGCATTTCATATGAAAGACAAATAATGCAAAATTCATTAATTCATATAAAATACTCTCATGCAAAACTATATAATACTGAAATCGCCAATTTTGACTTTCATAAAAAAAAAAGTTACGTACACTTATTCGTGCATAAATATCCGGCGGCGCTTTATTTTTATGCGTTCCCGTATACTCACTCCCACCTCTCGCAATGAAAATCATGACTAACGCCACAAGCGCGAAGTTATCACCATCCCAAACGCTCTTTTCGACCCTAAAATCTCGGACAAGTAGTTCCAACCATATAGGCAGTCAACGCAGCGTTTTATGTATATATGTATGCGATATCGGTATACACTTATACATGCGAGCGCGATGAAAACACACGTGCTCTCGGTTGGCTCGATGGAGTGAGGGAAAGGAGAGACGTAGAAAGAAACGGGCTGACGGTATAAAGTATATTATACGCGGAGTCTTATAAACATTTGAGAATGAGAGAGAGAGGAAGGGGTACAGAGCGGGTTATTAATAAGTTTAAATGAAACGTCTGAGCGTTGGGAGAGCAAATGTATGGACCAGCGTTTATGATGACTTTTCGGTCGGTTATATAATGCTTTTGTTTACGATTGGCCCGCACGCGTCAGTCAAGTTTTCGATGCAGGGTTGGAGCTATCATTATACGTATTGATCGTTATACTTAATTGAATGCAGATTTATGTAAATTGCTCGAGAGAAGGCAATGTGGAGCCCAATGAAGTCACTGTAGAAGTGTGTAGGCAATGTTCCGCTTCAAAGGAACTAAACCGCGAGAACAATTAACGATAAATTATTGGCAGACGCGTATATAATTATTTACTTAACGCTCCCTGAAAGTTCTGCAGAATATATTCCATCTCGCGTGTCATTTGTCCGACATCAGCATCATTTATTACACGAATCTCCATAAACAAACTCATGAAAAAAAAATCTATATAGAAAAATATACGACGATCACAACATCCAAACCTCCTATGTCAACCTTGTCTGCCAAAACATGTCATCGTATCCCAACCTCTACCTCGGCATGTTAAAAAAAAGCTGCTCCGAGAAGCTTCAATATAATCCTCCTTCTCCTCCTCCACCCCCACTATATATACGTGTTCGCTGCTCCAGCTGGAGTCAGTAGCACGCGGGCACAAAGAACACACCCACACATACACGCGTCTAGCGGCGTGTTATACGCACTACGCTATATACACACACATCGTATTTAAAGGCGATCTCTCGAAAGGAGAGAGCGAGATAGAGAGGAGGAGAAGGAGAGAGAGAGAGAAGTCGGGCTGAAATAGACTGTGTACGCACCACATGGCGGGGGTCTTTGCCATTGCGGGTGTCTGCGCGTCCGCGAGCGAAGCTGCTGCTGCTGCAGCCGAAAAAGTATCATCGCATGTACGCGCCGGTGAAGTGCGTACGAGTGAAGAAATATAACAAAGTGAAGATTGTGAAGAAAGTGGGGAACGGTGATTGTTGTCGATCGAGGTGTGACCAGTGCGTGGTTTTCTTTTTGGCATAGGTGCAGAGGTTTGGCAGCGGAGCTTTTGGGAGAGTAGTGCGCGAAGCTTTGCGGAGACGATGAAGTGACACGAGCGAGTTCACGGAGGATATCTATTGGAAAAGTACGTTTGTTTATATAGTTATACCGTCGAGGGGCTATTTTTAAAGTTTGTTTATCCGAGTGTATGTATATAGTGGACGCTCGCGGTTCGAAAACGATCTTTCCTCGCGGCTAAATTTAAGCTTCTATATAATAATACACTTTCCCATTAAATATAAGAACAGCATACAGTGTTTTAATTATTTTTAGGGAATTTTCGTGTACCTCTTGCCCACGAAAATATATAATAAACGCAGAACGCGACGACCGCGGCGGCCCAAAAATACACCTTGGGCCGAATTACCCGGAATCCTGTGTACATATGTGTGTGGGTATATAAGCGGCGCGTGAGCGAGCGAACGAACGAGCTTTCGAGGGCATATTTGTAATTTGCGCGCCGCCGACGCGGAGCGCGCGGAAAATTTTAAAATAGAGGTTCTCGCAAGTGTGTGCGGCTTTCGTTCCAGCGATAAAACTGGAAATGCACGGGTACATTATATATACTATGAATAAAAGTGTATGTGCCAAAGTAAAATTGCAATAAACGAATTGAAACGGAGCAGTGCTTTAATTCTCGATTATTTTGGGAAATTTCTGATGCACGGGTGCGCGAAGTTAACATTTCTGTGAAAGAGAAGATTCAAGTCCGCAGATAAAGGATAATGGAAATCGAACGTTCCGGAGCCGACTTGTAAAGCTTGAATTTGCAAAGTTTTAAAATAACCGTCTTTCACGAAAGTATATATACATACACAAACTTGAGCAGCGTTTATTTCAGTCGAATTTCTAAAAATGTTAAAATAAATCGTCGAATCCATTAAACTTGCGCACCGTACGTCATAAAACAAAGAAAAAAGAAAATAATAAACCAACGAAACATCAAAGAAGAAACATTGGTACTGTTTCAAAAGTAGCCGCGTGTATGCGTGCACACGCATGACTGTTATAAATGACTGCAAACTGTTTCTCTCTCTCTCTCTCTCTTGTCGTCTTTAATATGACATGCGGATAAGCGCCCGAGGCACACATACAGAGAGACGTTCGCGCGTATATTGTCAAGCGAAATATTCATTCTTTACTCGCGGCGCAGCTCCTCCTCTTATACCAATGTAATTGGTCTGTTTTACAATTGAAAAATATTCGCCGGCGCGCGGGCGAGTCTGACATACTTTTCGATCCGGCAGCATACGACGGCGTTTGATCGTGATGGTACAGTGTATAAAGAAGTTGATCGAAAGTTTGGACGAATTGTTTTGTCGGTGGTTGTTGTGTGTATAGTTGGTCAATATATAAGTTGGAGTCTATACAAAATTCAATCAAAACTCGCGTGACATTGAAACAAGTAATAACATAATAGTATACTAACGATAAAAAATAGGTATTGGTTCGTAAACACGTAAATATTCTATTTATAATATCCAACGTTCTTTATAATTCGTCCCACGAGCATAAACAAAAAAACAACCCTATAATCGCGCTCTGTATACATTCACGCATCTGTAACCATTCATCATCGATATACTCCATACACGCACATACCTATATATACACACCTATATCACCGTACCGCCACCCGCACGCATCACGCGCGCGATTATACCAACATATCCCGCGCTCTCGGATCACTCGCGCGTTCTCCAAAGCAAATCGCTATTCGCGGAAGCCGTACGCGCAAATCCTCTCCGTATATACACATCCGGTGTCGCGTTCTCTCAAGACGTAATATACACACTCACATACAGATACTTATATCGGCGCTGGCCGATAAAGGACGGCTTTAATCGGCGCCCGCGAGGGTATAGAACAAAGAGACCAATATGTGTATGAGCGAGGGAGGGAGAGAGACTTCTGGGAACGTAAATTAATATGCGCGAGGAGTATGTGTATATGTGTGTGTGTTATGGGAGCAGAGGAAAAAAGCGAGAGAGATTAGCGCGCAGGGCTGATTCATACCGAAGAGAGTAAGATGTTTGAGTGGATATGTATATGGATATAGAGGCTGTTCATGTTCGCGCGGGCGGCGAGGAACGCTGGGGTGTAACGAGACGTGCTGAGTTATTGGGAGTAAGAATGGAAATAAAGTTTTGGGCGAGGAGTCGCGAGTTGCTGTGAACAAGTTAATTAGTTTCGATGTGTCAAGTTGTGGTATAGTAATGTAGGTATATTGAGTTTCTAGTGTGTTTTGATTAGTCATTTAAAAAGTGTTTTAGGTAGGGTGTTATTTAAACACGTCGAATGTGATTCAACGTTCCCATGCAAAAGAGCACGTTTATCGTATATAATATTGTTGAAGCATCGCGTCACTCCCCACTATACGTTTCCTCTATTTTTATTCAAATATATTATAAGTTAAATATATTTTCTTTTAATGAAATAAGCAGAAGTAGGATTATGTCTATTTATCAAAGATTCATCAAATAACTCAATTCAACGAATAAAAGTAAAGAGCGCCAAACAGAACGATCAGCTTGAATAAAATGAAAGATACGTATGGACGTAATGACAGAGGAGGGATGAATGAAACGTCGGTGAGCGAACCACGTGTATGCACATCGCACGCACGCGTTAGATGCTCGACATGTCGCATGCGCATTCTATCCGTCATTCCCGTCTCTCGCTTTCGTTCAATTCGGCTCATTACCCACCTATACTTGAATGTAATCGGGTTATTTCTTAATGATTAGGGGTTGAAAATTGCAACGGTAATTTGAAAATTATGAAATATTTATGTCAAAAAGTGATAAACCAGAATAAAAGTTCCTTCTTCACGGAAACATACCTGTTCATATAGAACTAAAATATAAGTGTATCAGACACAAGCTTTAAAAAGTATTTTAAAATAAAGCACGCAACTATCATCTTTAACTCGTTTAATTTCTGAGATACCTACATTATAGAAAACAGTCCGTCCTTAAAAATATGTTTAAAATTTTCTTTTTAAAATCGACATACGAACATAACTCCGAAAAACTTATAAAAACATTCTAGCCACCAAATCTACAAATCTTATTTGCTCTAACAACCACCTCCTTACCAAACTCGCAGACCGCGGCAGCGACCCGCGCGCCCGATGACCATCACCATCAGAAGCATCCGCGCGGGCATCATCGTCGGGTGCCCCTGCACTATCAACACCTGATCCCACGGCCAGCACCATGGCCTGCTGGCCCCGCCAGCTGGAACTCCGACCTCACCAACAACAACAGCAGCAGCAGCAACAGCATCAATCCTGCCTCTATGCTCGTCCGGAATCGGTAGCGAGTCTAGCCTCGCAGCTACCCCATCACCATCAGCAGTCGGCGGCGACGGCGGCGGCCTACAAGTCCCTCCACGTGCGCAACTGGGTGTACCTGACGATCGAGCAGCAGCAGAATGCCGCTCATCAGTTGTCCGATCAGGTGGGTGGAGATGGTTTGGGAATGGGATGTGGGGCTTGAGATCGTGCCAGAATTTTTGGTGAATATATATAGAGAGGTATAGTGAGGAATGGTGGTGTGGGTGTGTATGGAAATGCTGATAAGATGTTATACTGGTGAAATAAATTGGGAAAATGTAGAGGGGGGCTTTATGTTGGGTAAACTTTCGGGCGTATAATTTTTGGTGTGTTTATTAAGAGTGTTTTATTCCGACGTTATTGTGAGATTGCCAAATTTTTCGAATGCGTATATAATTAGGGCTTTGTTGTGGCGAAAAGCATCAAAACAACAAATAAATAAATTCCGGATTTTCAACTAGCAAATTAAAAAGAATTTATTATACTCGTGAAGTTTATAGGTGAGAAGAAAGCATTGGATTTAATACTTTTAATTTTATTACCTAACAGTCGAGCATGGGAACTTTAAAAACTATATCTATTATTACACAAAATTAATGCTCGGAGAGTGTTACGTTTAAATACCTATACAACGCTATAATGCTTGATAAAATTATACTCTGGAAAAAGTTTCTGGGTGATACACTTTAATTTTAGATGCGTAATTGTTGAGACTATTAAGTTCGTTGCAGTTTAATTGACCTGTGGGTAAAAAGAAAGTTTCCAACTCATTTTTTTTTTTTTTTTTTTTTTTTACAGCTATAGAATTTTTATAAATCTTATTCATTGCAGTCTCCATAACCCGATCTAAACTCTAACGAACAAATTATAAGCATCAAGTATCGCGTAAATTACAATGTTATAATTTTTTTCCAATTTTATTTAGTTACAAAGAATCAATTTTTTACTTGCTCCTTGGCTGCTGATATCTTTACCATGAGGCATTGAAACAAGATGAATTTTTCCTGCAACCGAAGTGCTATAATATCTTTGAGAAGCTTTCCTATATTCATCATCATAATTGTTCAAACTATTCTCACACATACTACCACGAAGACATCCAAAAAACGTAAAATTTCACTCAAGTGTTCACCAACAAGAAAAACAGTTCTCAGAGATTCAACCGTGCGTTACCACAAACACATTTAAGCGCTATATGCGCGCTCGTTATATATGCCATGAAAATAGATACACCAGCGAATTCTCGTAAAGTAGTGCTCTCCATCCTATTTTACCCGCGTTACCCAACACTCATTATCGTATAAAATAACCATTTCCATAGGCAATTAAAAAAAGGAAACTTTCCGACAGAGCAAACTGGTATCGGGCATATGGGGCAGCTTCCCGACCTCGCAGTCCTACTACCATCACGCACAGAAGACGGGGACGGCGCCGACGGCGGGTGGCGGGCCCTACAGCAGCAGCCTTTCCGACAGCATCGGCGAAATCACCGAGCAGTTCGCCGAACTCTTCGTCCTCGACAAGAAGCCGACCAAGAGGCCACCACCCAACTACCAATGTCACTTGTGCTGGAGGCTCGATCATTATATCAAGGATTGTCCCAAGGTAAGCATTGATATCTCTTATATAACGGGCATTTTATACGAGTTGTGAATGGTTTAATTAGTTTGTATAATTTCACAAAATATATATATCATGACGTCGCGTGATGGTTTATCGTGAACTTTTAATTCGGGATGCTTGCACGCATGTTTAGTCGCGGGGCTCTCAAAATAGTCGTTGTAAACGCCCTTGAACTCTGATGAAAAAGAACGACGAGTTTCGGCCGTTATAAACTCGAGCAAGTATGTAAGTATATACTTATCGATCCGAACGAACGAGATCAACGTTGTTTCTTGCGCGCTATATAGCTAGTGTTATAGGAGAAATTTAACCGATTACTCAACGGTACGGGTTGACGATACGCCAAATAATTTTCAGAATTATCTCGCGCGCGCGCCCGAGTAACTTATAGTGTTTTTGTATTCGGGAAAAATTGATAAACGAGGTGCGCACATCGTTTGGCTTGCTACCTAAGCGTGCATTCGAAACGTTGGCCGAGTGCCATCATATAGTAGTCGGCGTGCGACGCTAAGTTTGTTATATACAATACGCAAAAAGACACATATTTCACGCGTGTCTATTTGTTTTTAACTTATATTCATAGGGGTGATGAAAATAATAAAGATGCCGTTATGTTTCGAGTTGTTTGGGTTTTTATGTTGTATGTGAGTTTTTTATCGGGTTTCTGTATAAATATGTGAAATAATTGAACTCATTAATGGGCCTTATAGGTTTAACATGATGCATGGTACACATAGAAGAAAACACTTAGCACAAATACGGCGTATTAACTGTTAGCGGCAGTACTGAAATGTTGATTCACTATACAGTTAAGTGTTTTCTGTCTGTGTGCGGTCTATCCGTTACCTACGATAACAGTTACCCGTTTTTCTCATTCAATTTTCAATTTTAAGAACAAATCATTGTGAGACGTTGTAGTCCTTTACTACATCTATACAACGAGTCAAGGAGCATCATTTCTGAAAATTCAAAATTGAAAGAGAAAAAACGGGTTCCTGCTAACAGGGGGGCCGGACATCACCCAGATGCTTATGGTTTATTCGGCATTACGATGATCCAAGCTGGGATACCTATATTCCGTAGATGCAGATCTGGGATTGTTTTCTTTCCTTGATTCGATCTACTCATTTTTACGATAATTGATGATAATTTTCTCCGATCACACGATCGAAATAATCAATTTATCTGCCATTTTGTCGATTAATCATTCGCAATGTTGATTTTTGTAAAATTCCGCGAGTTTATTGCGCGCTTCATTTCCGATAACGGAGCAGCGAGGTGATAACGCTCGCTAGAGAGAGGTGGACGCAGTCCCCGAGCCGCGCAATTAGCGATAAGTTTATCCCCTCTTCATAAGGGTCAAGTTTCGCCCTCCCGCGAGAAAAGTTCGCGAAGGCGAGCGCGAACGACAGACGCATTCATACGGTGGCGCGAGCAGGCTCAGAGCTTAATTGATTATTGTGCGCGTGTAATTGAACTCTTCAACCCAGAATTGGATAAAACGGGCAAAAATTATACATGTAACTCAATCGGCTATACGAAAGAACGGTCGCACCTATATATAGTACTTACCACCGAAACATCAGGTTGTCTCTTGTTTTCGTTTTCATTCGGTTATGTAGTCTCCGAATACTAGTACCTGTATACTAATAAAAACATCAATTTCTATAAGCTCAGAAAAGTTATACCAAGACTGCGGGAATTGCAACAACACACGGCAGTTTATAGCAATTAACCGTGGGAACGAAATAATAAAGTGCGCGATTATTATATCCATTGAAAATGTGCAAAAAGTTAAGAGCGTCTGTGGAAAAGTCAAATGGCGTCCAAGCGACCGAGACAAAATCCAACCAGAAAAAGTCAAAGCAAAACGAAGTAGCCCAGCAAAACCAAGCAAAACCGAAGAAAGACTCGAAGGTGAAAAAAAAAGTCTGAGATAAGAGTATCGCACTCGCACTCTGTTTCATCACTATATTGTAGCCTCTCTTCCGCGCAATGAAAAGGTGTCGCCGTTGCTCACACCGCAAAACTCATCGTGAGATATATATATATACGCGGGGGCCGCAAACAGACGTACATGTATTGTGCAGCGTAGCATCAAGAGCATCGCGCGCGAGTCGCTCCAATTGAGCGTTAATTGAGGCAACAAACGGCAAGGCATTCTCTCTTTCTCTCTCTCTCTCTCTCTGCTCGATATACCGTGACATCACTCCTGTATACGCGCTCTCGCGTCAATTCAATCGCGCGAGACGTCGTGGGATTCCTTGTGTATATATATCTATATACCTATAGCTACCTTTTTGTCTATCGAGGGTGAGGTGGTGTATAGGAGTTAGGAGGTCGGTGATCCCTGGGAATACATATGGAAGCTCACACTGAGTTTGGGATGATTTTCTCTGATCGTTGCACGCACTGTTTAGCATGTTGAGTGTGTGAACGTTGATGGGAATGAGAGAGATTCGAAATTCAATACTTATAACGATTAAGCTCAAAGATATTTTGAAATTATGGGGTAAAAAATTAGTAAAGGTACTAACTGTTATACCATTCACAACGATATATATTCAATCGAAATCAATATAATGCCATATTAACGTGGCAACTAAAATGTGAGAGCAGCAGTCGCTGATAATGAAAGAAGAAATTGTTTCAGGCGCGCCCGAAGGGCGCAGGACAAACACCCTATCAAGGCAAGAAGCGCTGCTTCGGGGAGTACAAGTGTCCCAAGTGCAAGCGCAAGTGGATGTCCGGTAACAGCTGGGCTAATATGGGCCAGGAGTGCATCAAGTGCCGCATAAACGTGTATCCCCACAAACAAGTGAGTAAAGTAAGCAACATATATTATATGTACGCTTTCCAATTGCTTTTCTCGAATTATTGAAAATAGTTAAAAAATGAAACGGTTATTTCGAATTAAAAAGATAGACCGTCGTTTGATGCGAAATTAATGATTACATGCATTAAATCATTTATGCAGAAACTTGTATACGTATACGAGAATAGCTCTGTTGTCTTTCGTTCTATTTCAGCTGATCTCAAGGTTGCCCAAACAAGCGTCCGTTTCATTCCCCCTCTTCTTCTCTATCAGCGTCCGCGAGCTTTCCTCGACAAATCATCTCCACCAAATTTGCTATACATCAACTTTCCCCTCTGTAAATACTTACAAAAGAAAAACAGACGCACGTACGGTTCGATTTCCAAAGCGCATCATCGTCATCATCCTCGTCGCGGTAATTTGCATCTGCGGGCAAATTATATAAGCAAGTCGGCCCGCTCTGAGAGGATTCGGCAAACGCGTAAAACGCGCGCGCTGCTCAAGGCTAATTATAGGCGCGATTCCGCTTGATTCTCTGGCTTATAGTCTCTCGCATGCGCGCTGCTGCGGCTGGCGAGAACTCGTGCGCGAATTCTCAGCCGGCACGCGAATTTTTGGCCGATGCCAGTGCGACTATAGTTTTGTGGATTGTACTAGTGGTCGCAATTATTCGCGCTAATTATTTTTTGTTGCTTTGGTCGTTTTACGCGTTGTTGTCTGGTGGCGTAAGTTTGGTATGGAACAGAATTGATCAGTATGTTGAAAATATAATTTTGTAGTTTGTTTTGGTACTGTGGATGCGTTAAAGATTGATAAGGCTGAAAACGATAGAAGGGGGTCAAGCATAAGACTTATGTTCAAACTAAATCGAAAAACACATTAATAATAAAATAATTCTACTCGAACAATGCGTTTACATTAATACATGTATATATATATACCATATATATATAATATTTATACGTTAAAACATACAACACCGGTAATCTTGATTTTCATCGATTTCCAAATTGATACCAACGAAACAAAATACAAAACAAAAGACAGAGAGAACTAGGTACGAATCGTCGCTAATCTTTGTCGCTCTTTGTTTACAGAGACCGCTGGAGAAGCCCGACGGCCTGGACGTATCGGACCAAAGCAAGGTCCACCCCCAACATCTTTGTGAGAAGTGTAAAACCCTGGGCTACTACTGCAGACGCGACCAGTAGACACGCACAAGGCGCCTTTTTTATATTTTTATACACGCGTGTAATGTGACGCATCTGGTATACATTTTATTCCCTCTTTTACTCTGTCTTTTTCCTTCTCATCGTCGCTCCTCAGCGGCCATAAAGATACTTTGCCCGTTTTGGACGCTGTATCAATAGCATTGCTGCTGCTCATGCGGGTATTCGACGAAGAAAAGTTTTACGTGTATATGTAGGAAATGAGGAAGCAGCGCACCCTCATAGTGTCTTAAAAATATTCGAGAAATTGCGAAGATTTTCCATTTATTTATCTTGTTTGATCCCTCCCTTTTTAATGTGTACAAAACGACGAATAACTTGAATGCACATCCAATGATCTGTATAAATTCTTGCTAATCGATGTTTTTTCTGTGTAAATACACTGTTCGAGTTTCGTCGATACACGTCTCCCCCCTTGAAAGATTCGCATTCACGCGGTGCCTTCAGCAGATGTGTTCTTCCATATTCTGTGTTGATACTTTTTTTCCTCGTCAAGATGTTTTATGTATTATCTTGTATAAGTATATATATTATGTAGTTTTCTTTTTCTAGAAATAAATGTTACGCATTTAAGTATTCCTTCGTTTTTTACTTCATAAAGTTACGTATGTCTCAATTAAAAATAAAGACGCATAAAAAATAACTGTTATAAACATTATTATTAATAATA